>CAAKHF010025414.1:51389-85526 GCA_901007745.1 Hippocampus kuda | reverse complement strand
GTTGTTATGAGCCGGATAGGAGCAGATCCCACAAACTGAGATAAAGGGTCTTTGACAAAAATGTTTTCCAAAAAAAAAAAAAAAAAAGAAAAAGCCCAAACAAATACGAACAAAACACAAACACGCAAGAGTAACAAAGCACAAATGAGATCACTGGTATCGGAACCAAGAGAACCGTGTATCACAAAAAGCACTTGCAAACGGCAAGGAATAAATAAACAACGTAAATTGCTTGTCAAAAAAGACAGGGAAATTCAATGCCGAGAAAACACAAAACAACATCATAAGCATCTCGAGAATTGCACTTGATATGCGTCGTGAGGAAGGCGACTATTACGACAGCAAGTGGCCAGCATGGCAGCCCTTAAGTAGTCCACTGATTATGATTAGATCATCGTGACAGGTGCACCGCTGGAGGGAACGCCCTCCACTCCAGCTGGAACTGAAAACAAACAGAAACAGATCAAAACCAGGACAAAACCATATTGTATTATATATACACTTTGCCTTTTACGGATTATTGTCTGAATAAAGGCATGTGAGGCAATTCTATTTTGGTTTAGTGTCATTACCTTCCATTGTGAACTGCTGCGTGAAATCACAAGCTGGGTGGCAGGGTGGCCATGTGTTTAGCATGTATGCCTCATAAAGTTTAGTGGTTCTATTTTGAAATCACAGATTGCACCTGTTTGATTTTTTTTTCTCATTGTTTTTTTTTTTTTTGTTAAGGAGTGCAGAGGAAACAGAAGGCAGCGGGGTAATTATTTGGTGAATTCATCACACAGGACCCAACAAAGAAAATTCACATGTAGCAGTCAAACTTTTTTTTTTTTGTTTTTGTTTTCCAAGGGCAAACCAGTTTGTTCTGCTCACAAATATGCGGTTAATTTATTTTCGCTGAAGAGCGGGCACAGTCTGGCCGCCCGTTACACTTGTGTCGCAAAGGCGTTTGGAAGGGAATACGCCACTGGATTCTCCTCTCCCTCGCAACATTTGACATCTGTAAAATGGGATTCTCTATCAGAGTGCACGGTGAAGGCCATTATTCTTGGGGTGGGGGTGGGGGGGGGGGGAAGCAACACTTTTTCACATTTTTCTTTGCTCGGAGCCACTGAAGAGATAACAGCATCCTTGGTTATCTGGCCATATATTTTCCACCATACATCAATGGCGACAGCGAGATCACATCAATTTGACATCCTGTTCAAGCATTTATAAAGCTTATATTTTCTATATTGCACTGCTGCCCTCCATTATCACTTTCCTGCTCTTGCTCCCATTCGGCCATTGTTATTTCCAAAGCTTGCAGAAGATCTATTTGGACCGTCTCGCCGCCGCAATAATGGCTGGAAATGACAATGAGGCCATTGTTGACTGGACAAAAAAGGAGCTACTTGCTCTGAAAACCAGTCCCGATTGGCTGATATGACTCCACACTTCTGGCCTGACACTGACAAAGCTCTTTGAAGCGTCATATTTGAATTCAAAGAAAAAATGCAATATTCATGGGGGTCATATACAATTTCACAATGAAAATCGTGCATTTTAAATGACAAAGAAAAACATGTAAAAACAACAATTTGTTCACAGGAGCGTTAAATGTCTGATTTCGGTACGTCGTTTTGCCACCACCTGTTTTGCGGATATTTGCTCTCCAATGAGTGACTTGGACAACTCTGACTTGATCAACGTGCCACATGGAAAAATATGAGACGCAGTTAGGACACGTCAGGCGCCGGGGAATCATTAACTTCTCCGCCAGAGTTTCCGGGGCTGTTATTTCTAAACTCGGCTCCCCAGATGTCAGCGCCAGAGGAAAAGTCACCGGATCAATGAAAGCCATCGAAATGCTTCACCAAGTGAATGCTGCCGATATTCATTGTAGGTGGCTCAAGAAGAAACGTCAGCAGGTTGCCGACACGGGCCAAATTGCGAATGGCAATCTGGCCAAAACACGCAGACCATACAAAGCGCTGAGTATACACAACAGAAGCCAGTCAACGGATACATCGGGTGTGTTGTAGAGTAACAAATAACAAGGACGGTAAATCATATGATAAAATATGAAGGCCAAACAGAGTTCCGTCTGGACGTGGAAATGTCAGCCAGTGTGTGCCTGAAGAATAGTAGCGGGCATAGATGAAGAATATGTTGGACAGTGGGCGAAAGTCCAAGCCAGTGTAAAAGGTCACTGCAGTAAGTCTGCGGGCCAACTGGATGACATCGGAAAGCACGCTCATTAAAGTGCAACCGGAGATGAGGCTAGAACACCCAGCGCATTTCACAGCTTCCATTTTTGTGAATTCACGTCACGTGACCGTTGCAATTCTTTTTTGTATCCCGCCTCAATCTGTTGCCATCGCAACGGTGGACAGGGACACAAGCTGGAGCCGCTCGGAACCGGACCGAGCCACTTGCTGCTGAAATGGACCTCATCCATTTCACATGCTGTGTTGGCCATTTGATTCCGACGTGTGCTCACCGTGTAGCATGTTGCTCCGCGTAGCTACGTGTCGGCGTCTTCGGAAAATCCGATCTCCTAACCCTTATGCCGCCTTTCCTATGCCTTGGTTAGATTACGTCGTCGGGTCAAGGAGAGGTGAAAATAATGGGAAAGGACAGCACCGTCGCCAATGAATTTGACTCCACTTTTCCGAGCTGCCGGCATCGCGCGACGGTCGGCATTGCGTGATGTAAGTCGCGAGCTTGCGGGATATATTTGCAAATTTTTGGCTCAATATTAAAATAAAAAAAAAATAGATAGATATAAATTGTTGGAACGGCATATTCTCAATTCCAATCTGGAAACGTGTTGATGATTTTATTACTGTTTGTGTGAACCGGCCCTGTCCCGCTTGAATGTAAATTTCCTGACCTCATTGAATATCCACATGCGACAAAAGGAAGATGTTTTATTTATGACAATTTTTTTTAACGAGTGTTTTCTTGAAATGTTATTTTCAAAGTCTGGAGCACGCAATTTGAGCACCTTCATGTTGTCTGTCGACTATGTCGATGTCCTGTTGCTTGCAATGTTGCTGCTGTAAACAATTGTGGGCAAAATCCTATTGAAAATTTTGCTCGGGATTAACGTATGCTAAATCTGGCTAACCTCCAAGTACCTCCAGGTCATCTCGCCCGGATAGGAGGGAATAGGATATTTCTTGGCAAAAACAACAATCCAAAGTCAGTGGCCGAGAAAATCAATTTTAAGAGGTGGTTGTTATGTTTATCATTTCAATTGTTTTCGAACGATGGCATCCAAGTACGGAATGGCACGTTCACCTCTTCAGACATTCAATAGGTTGACAAAAGATGTACGTTGTTGTGTCATTTCACACTTCATGTGTGGCCAGAAGATCAAACATTTGTATCGGAACATTAAAAAGTCCATTTTCTGTAATAGCCCGTATACTATTTTAAAAAGCCACAAACATATTTTTTAACATCGACACACCACTACATCATTGCCATCCCGAAAACGTACCAAACATGCCCGTGGACGAGAAGGCGGATGTACATTATTTAACTTTAAAAAAAAAAAAAATCATTCTCATTTGCCTTCCTGCGCGCGGCTTTCACACGAGGTGTGAATGTTGAGCATGAATGGCCGACTGTCTGTTTGTGCCCCGCAACTAGCTGGCGACTAGTCCCAAGTCCGCTGCGATGTCGTGGCCCACCCGCAACCCTGATGAGGAAAAGTGGTACACGCTGCGGAAGGCGGAAGGAGGGAAGTTGGATTGGAAGCGTTTGCAATTCCGCTCTTGACATCGGCGGAAACATAATCGGAGTCCTCGCTTTGATGGGCTTCGTGGAACTGCTCCGTGTCCCTTGCGTGCACATTAACATGCCGTCCTGGGAGTGCTTTTGATATGCTCTGATTAACCAACATGAAGCTTGGTGTTTTTTCTTTGCTATTCCCTCTGAGCCTGTCCCAGCTGTGTGAAAATGAAGTTTGATTTTTTTTATTTTTAATCGGTTTACTTGATAGGGCCTGATACAAGAGCATAGACAAACTGCAAATAGCAGTCTGATGCATGCATCAATAGCAGGGTCCACCGGTCCGCGGACTGGGCCCTGGCCCATGTTGATCCGGGCCGCACAGAGACAGCCCTGCGAGCTGTGAGCAAATTGACTCCATTAGCCATGCCGGAAAGGCCAATCGGAGTCCCCCTTCTCACATTGGTTGGTGAGTTGAAATCAACAGAATCGGCCATTAATCAGTAACCGCAACGTAATCGCAACCAGTTTTTCTCGTCTTTGCACATGTGCCCTCATTTAAATAACAGGGAAATATGCAATTGCAATGCAAGAAAAACCGAGAGAGAAATGCACACACACGCACACACACACACACACACGCACACAAAGAATCCCATTTAGTTTTACTGAGAATTTAAGAAATGTCTTCTTGTGAGAGGCCGTAGCAAACAGTTTTGGTCTTGATTAGCCACCAGGAGTGCACGTTTGTTTCTCAAAGGAAGATCCGCAAGGCCGTTTGGGTAGAACGTCAACACGCTGAACTGCCGACAGAAGCCGTGTGGCAGGCAGCTGTCTCACCAACAACACACAGGGAACACAACACACCTGTTAAAATTCTTGTTTCTCCCCGACGCCTCGGGGATAGAACAACATTTGCAAAGCCTACCCCGGTCGTCCGACCTTGGGCCTCGGCACAGAACTTAGACAGCAAAGGTTAAACAGGTTTTGCATACCAAGAGAGATGACCCTTTGTTTTCAGTCCTGGAGGCAACCACGTCATCGTAGGCATGTGATGGTCACTCCATCTCTCTCTCTCTCTCTCTCTCTCTCAGTTGGCCTCTGTTTACTTTGTCCGCAACACCTGCTGCCTCTGAGCCTGCAAATGAGAGGTTGCACACACAGGAGCAGCGCACTGGACGTGGGAGTGCTCCACACATGAGTTAACTGCCGGCACAGTGATAAGAACCCTCATCCCGTCTGTTTCCTCACTCACCGGAGACTTCAGAGCATTTATCTCTGCCAAAAAAACAGACATTTCGGTGTTAGGATCCGCGACATCTGGCACAACTGAAGCAAAATTTAACAACGCATTTCCCCAATATATCCCTCGCTAGGCCGAGTGAATGTACCGTATCGAGGAAATAAGGTATCCAGGCATAAATACAGCACTGTACCCTTGACACTTTCTCTGCCGAGAACACTTTGGGCCCGATTTTGGGAGATTGGCGCCTGTGCACACGGTGGTAAAACGGGCGTAACTTCAAGTCTAGTCTAGCGTGTTTGGGGCCATGTTGCGCCTCACTGGGCGATCCCCCCTCGGCAGTGAAAGGAAGTAGACTCGATTTTCCACTCGCAAAAAGCAGGTCTTGTGGTGTCATGAAATTTGGACATATTTGATCGCGGCGCAGTTGACGAATGTGGCGCTCTGCGGACGTTTCTGGTGGACGTCATATTTCACCTCCATGATTTGGAAGAAGGGGGCAGACTCGGAGGCACGATGGACAGTGCAAGGCAGTCTCCAATTGGAGGGCCGACGACGGCGTCCGCAACGTCAAGCGCGGCGTACTTGGACGTACTGTGCCTCCAACCGTCCTGATTTTGAGACAACCGACGGATGCCGCTAGGATTGGTCGAGAAAAGTCTACTTCCATCCCACAATGGCACACAACGGCGCCAAAGCCCCGTTCCGCCCAATTCTGCCTGTGCAAAGTCTATCAAAATAGCAAATGAAAGAAAATTCCACTCCTGCGTTCAGTTAGACTGCGCTTTGCGCTCGGCACGAAAATAGGCGCATCCATCCGTCATCCGTAGCCCTTCTCCCCACCAGGGCGTGCTGGAGCCTATGCCCGTTTTCTTCGGGCAGTTTTCTCTTCATCCTCCTATGTACATATTGTGTTGCAAACTTGTTCTGGCGTTTGCACATGTCCTTGTGCTCCTCAAGAAGAGAATTAAGTCATCCCAGCTCACGTTGCGCAGTGAGAATAATGGTTCTCCAAATTTCCCCAGAATGCGTGCGTTGGCGATTAATGCCAGAACCATTTGGATTACGCGGTCACTGCTACACATAATCGGGATCGTTCACAAGTGGTACACGGGCCAAATGGAGATGAAGTGTGTGGGACGGTAATTATTTGAAGCGGCGATGATAATGTAATGATACGCCGAGCTGGTCAATTGCATCAACGCCATTAATTGCGTGGTCACGGTCACCTAAGAGCTATTCTGATGGGCTCTTATCAATGACAGCCCCTTTTTCTTCTCGCCCATCGTGTTTCATTTACCGTCGTCGTGTCAAATGCTGCCTGCTTATTCAAGAGAGAGAATGACAACGCAGGTTGAATTGTTTTGGAGATTGGCATCGCTCATTGACGTGATGGCGTTCAGTCATATCATGAATGGCGTACGGTATTTTGGACTTTTCATTACAAGCAACGCGTTTCTGAAAGCAGATGAATACAACTGCGATTTGTATAAGCAAGCTATTTCTATAATTAGATCAAGGACAAGCCGGATTTGGGTCTGATTTCCGCCCACCAAAGAACAATGACATTTAACGTGCTCAGTCTACTGTCAGGTCTTAATTTTTTTTGTTGTTATTGCAAATGGCATGACTATAAATCTGCAGACGTTGCTTTGACAAGAGCCGCTGCCGCTTTTGCTCTCTGTGCAAATATTTTTCGAGCATTGTTTATCAGCTGGATATTGTGCGTGGCTTCTCTTTTCCCAAAGCGGACCGAGGACTCTGTTTCCTCTCGGGATTAACACACAGGCTCACGTCATGACATTTAACTGCGCGGACGTTGCCTTCACTAATATAATTCATTGTAGGCGTTCACAATATTCATCTGTTTTTCTCTTTTTCTGGAGGAGCCTCTCCGAGGCAAAATTCCACCGATAGAAATGACATCAAGATGAGAGTTAATTTATACATACGGTATAAAAAAAGAGCCAACGCTGGGGGGGAAAAAATGGTGTGTTGAATTCATTCAGTTGAAATTCACCACATCCTTTTTTTTTTTTTTTCAGAGGAGTTCACGTTTGAACTTTTGATTCCACCCATCAGAGGTCACTCGCGTGATTTATTTTTAATCTGCTTTAGGAGATAGGAGAGCATTTTGAAATGATTTTGGAAATTATATTTGGAACGTCGTCTGATTTGAACAATACCAAAGGCGAGTCACTTTGATCAAAAGTCACATTGTTCTGTCACAATTGTGATTTTCGAGTGAGCACATGAATATATGCAATTTCCATGTTAAAAGAGCCACGGCAAATCTCAATGAGCCATTCAGTGGCAGAATTCAGAAGAAGCGGAAGTGCTCAACGGCTCAAGGAGAAGCGCACAGCTCTCACGACCGAGGTTTCCAACCGCCGCTTACTTCTTTCCACAATCTGTGCCGGTAAGATCCAAGTTATTGAACTGAAATTTGCAGCGTAAGTGAACGTTTTTTTTTTTTTTTTTCTCACGTGCACGTTTCATCAAATACGCGCGTGCTGATTGTTCATATGATTGTCAGTGCTCACAGATGACGGTCAAAGTTCACATGCAGCAGCAAAGGGAGAACCGAAGACTAAATCAAGTGAATGGTAGTTGTACTTTTGCACATTTTTTTTTTCTTTCAATGGAAAATGGAGGCATGCTGATTTTTATCCATCTGAGAGCCGGGGGTTGGGGGGGGGGGTGCTCATTCATTGAACGGTGCTGTCGCTTTTATTTAAGCCCCGTAATTACAAGTGAATGAAACAATGGCAGATGTGAATAATGTCGCATCAGATGAATAGATTTCACCAATTACATTGCCCTCCGGTCTCTCGTGTGGTTCAGATTTGCGCATAAATCCAAGTATTGATCGGAACGCGAAGGTGGGCTGTTTCAATAAATAAAAGCCGGCTTGTTCCTCGGCAATGCACTATCCATCTGCAAATGCCCCAAGACCATGGTTTGCAACCATTTGGGGTGAGTGCTGAGGGCGTCAGAGCGTCTCTCCATCGTCTGCCGTCGTCGAGACCAGTGCTATGTTGAAAAGCATTTTTGTGCAGTTATTGCATATGTGCTTGGCTTTTGTGTGTTTTTTTTTTCTCATGGTGGGAGGCAATTTAGCTGCCGATGGATGATAAATAATGACTTGAAGATATCTCAGAATACATGAATTCAGCCTTTTAGGAAGCCACTCCTCAAAATGCAAAACAAACACGATCATGACGGTGACGCGTTGTAGTCGTCCTGGTGTTCCTTCAAGGCCAGGCCTGGACTTTTTTTTTTTTTTTTCAAATCTCCCTCTTCATTTTTTGTGGCAGACTGGATTTTAATTTTCTCCACCGGCCAAGACATTAACCTAAACTTGGCTAACAGTCGCCACTAAAGGTGACATTCATCACAAATGTAATGAAATTGACCACTAACAGCCACTTTGTCTCCATGGCCTTTACGGTGTGGAGTGTTTTATCTGCAAAGACTGATTTAATGCTTTGTGGTCTACCTCAAGCTGTGCTTGCTTCTCACACATGAAGTGGAGTGCTATTAGAGAAAAATGACAGGGGTGGGAGCAGGATCGTGACTGCGGATGGAGCCTCCGCATGGCAGGAATGGTGCTGACTGCGCAGGTTTGATGGACAGGCCACGTCTGTTTGTATTTGGGGTTCCTATATGACGGTGGCAGCGGTGTTTGGCAGAGAGTAAAGGCCACGGCAAAACAAATAGGGTCACTTGGACGGATCTGAGAGGTGGTCTTGTTTGTTTACTGCAGTCCTCAGCACAATCATGAAAGAAGAGAAGTGAACTGCTCATCAAAAACCTACATTGGTAGAGAATGTATGTGAGAGCTTTACTTTTTCATTCATTGTATAGCAATAGCTTTGTCTCTGGATTGGAGAGCCAACCAACCCACCAAATAAGAAATGACAGAACCATGCATCCCCCCACCCACCACTCCATATCTTTTTTAAATGCCATTTTCCTTTTCCCCAGTTGCAACAATGCTTCAAATGAATTGTCCATAAATGCCGCCCAACATGTTTGCCTAGAATGCTAACATCTTTGGTCCGGAATCTTAAACCTGCTGTGATTGCCCAACTTCAGTAACGGTCTCTTATGCACACACATATTACATTATCAAGCAAATAACATGTACAGTACAGTGATAAGAAAAGAAACCATCATCTTCCATATAACAACGATCAATTGACCTGTAATTTCAAATACTTTCCTGTGTCTACTTAAAAAAAAAAAAAAAAAGAAGAAAAGAACGGATAGGGCAATTAAAGCTAATAAAGTCATGCGCCGCTAATCAATGTTTCCAGTGGATTTAAATCAAATGATTAGCAAAACTGTTTCTCTTCACAATTCTGCATATGCAGAGGAGATTGTGAGTGGGCTCGAAGCTGAATCCTCGTCCCCGATGCCCATTAAAGACAGCACCTTCATGTGGCTTCAGCTGCACCAGATAATAGCCAGCAGACAGCAATCAGGAGCGAGTGTAGCGTTAAAAAAAAAAAAAAAAAGAGAGTCCATCCACCACGGAAATTGCAGAAATGTAATCACAAGCAGTACGTGCGGGCACAGACGCAGGAGCATAAGCACACTTAAATGGTTGTGCCATCAAGTAAATACATGGAAATTCAAACCAATAGTATGCTAACATTCCAAATGCTAATGTGCTACTTGCACGAAGGACGATTTTCCAGTCTTTATCTATAAAAGGTATAAACACTGGATTGAAGTCTTTCAAACACACACACACAAAGTATTTCTTCTCTTGTCAAACAACAGGAAAGACTTCCACATCCTGTACATTGTGTCTGCCTTTTGACATGTTTGCCTGCCTACTGGGGTTTTTGGTCTCTGACCACCGCGGAGATCCATTGCAGCCTGAGGCGAACTCACAACAGCTGTGCGCCCTTTTCTTCTTCTCGGTGAGCCAAATGTTCTCTCTGGTGGACTTGTGAAGTCGTCGTAAAGAAAGACAATGCTGCTGTGTGTGTCACGTGGTGGTGCTGAGACCATCGTAAAAAGAGAACGCGGGGCCAGATGAATGACCCCAGACAGCAGGTGAAAAATGCCGTGAAAGAAAACTGACAACAATAATCACAACAAAAAGAGAAAAAAGTACACAAAAAAAGGGACCTGATGAAATCCAGAAAAAACAACAAGGCACACCAGGACAAGACAGGGGCCCGTAGAGAGAACTGATTGGCTCACAGGAGGAGCAGGGTTGACAGACCCTCATACAGACATGAGACATTGGAAAAAAAAAAAAAAAAAAAAAAAACTTCAGCAAACATGAAACAAAAGGAAATCACATCCATACACAAATCCTGCAGTCAAGGTCGTCACTGCCTGAAACGCAGAGCAACCCACGTGCCGCTGATCCAACGAATAGAATTAGTCCTAATTTAACAGTAAGTTTGAAGGACTTGAGACTGGCTCCACCAGGAAATCACAATCAATTTAGTAATATGTTCTTACCGGAGCAGCGAGCATGATATTTGATTTAGCATTGAAAACCGAGAGATGCACACCGACCATCCGGCCCACAAATCACATTATCTTTCCGTGATAGGATACACTTAATACAAATTCCAGTCAGCCATAAATGCATTTAATTTGTGCAACACTGGAACATGTTGCTCCTAGTGACTGGAAAACAAAGCGCGCCTGTAAAATGAAAATCCAATCATAACTTTCATTCGAGTCGAGCAAAGATGAATATCGACACGTTTAAAAGTACACCAGCCAAATTGAGACGTTCAGTGACAAGACCAAGTTCTTGTTACGACAACATATGAGCAGAGGCGACGGATGTTTGGAAGTCTCATTTGATTAGCTGAGAGCTTTAGTGCAAGAGCATCGTCTCGGGTGCACACCTTCCGCCTACTGGTCAGATTGTCTTTCAGGTGTGGTGCGTCTTTGAAATGCTTCCTCATTTAATCCTCTTTTAATGAGACACTTTTTGTTTTCTTTTTGTTTCAATACGGTGACCACAATTCAATAATGTTTGAGTGTGCGATGTTTCAAATAAGAATGATTTTGTTCCACAGTTTTTGGCAAGCAGTTGTTCAAAGGGTGGCCTGTGGAGGGGTGATATCTTGCGGGGGAGTGCAGGGGCTGGCGGGGCGCTGTTGGCACTGCAGTGCTTCTGTGTGGGCATGTGAACTTGGCAACGACATGATATGAGCACAATTCAATTCTTTTGTTTTCAGGAGATTCAACATCACTTTTCAGCCGCTGCGGTGTGTCCAGGAGAAGGATTAGTGAGGAACGTGTGATAGGGTTTATCCTTTTTTCTGGAATGGCTCAATTTTCACACTTCCTCCAGGAGGGACTGGCACTATGCTTCAGTGACATTGAAATAATGACGTTTCGAAATATTACTGAAGATGTCTGGAAAAAAAAAAAAAATCTAAATCAATTCACATGATCTATCCTCAAAAGAGAAGGTGCCCAAGATCGGTCCTGGGGAGCCCCTATCCAGGCTGTTTTCGATGTATCCCTCTTCCAACATATTTGTTTCTAATGATCAACCCATAGCACGCTTTGCAGACGCCTGATAACGATATTGATTATTTTTATTAGTTGCGTTGGAGGAGGGAAACAACAGGCTGGATAGGGGCCCCCTAGTACGGGACCTGGGCACCCCTGTGCTAAAGTAAAAGAAATGTAGAGAAAAGATCACAAACTGTGAGTTCATTGTTTCAGATTTTGGTTCCTTTTCTTCATGATTAAGTTTGAATTATATCTGATGAATTAATTGTAAGATATTTTTGTGGAGAGGGGGGTTCAACAGCTTTTAACTGTTGTTGCTAACGTGTTGATATGCTGCAGGGGCAGCATTAACATGAATCTTGGCTGGATAACTGTAATGCACTTTACGTTGGAGTCAGCCAATCCTCCATGAAGTGTCTCCAGTTGGTCCAGAATGCTGCTGCTCGCCTCTTGACTGGTACTCGTATGAGGGAGCACATAGCTCCTCCGCCGCTACCCGGTGCCTCAGGTCTGTGGACCAGAACCTATTAGAGGTGCCAAGAAGTAAGCAGAGGCTTTCTGTTGCTGGACCTTCTCTTTTGGAAAGACCTCCCGCTGAATGTGTGGCAAGCCCCCTCGCTGTCTACCTTTAAAACTCGTCTTCAAACTCATTTTTATTCTTTGGCTTTTGACTCAGCATGTGACTTGATTTTTAGTTTGACTGTTTTTCTGATTCCTACTGTCTTCGATATGTTGGATGAAGGTTTGCTCCGTGTACAGCACTTTGTACACAGCGGTGGTTGTTTTCAAGTGCTCTAGAAATACACTTGAATTGAGTTGAGTTGAGTGGCCAGACAGAAGGGGAAAAGATCACATCTGTCTTTAGGATAGCGAATTGTGTTGAGCGCCAGCCTGCGTGCTGTCTCTGACCTGCTCCACAAACGGACTCAAGAACTCTTATGACATGATGAGAATGGATTCATCAGGTGGAGTCCCAGACCCTCTGGGTGTGTGTTTTGACCTTCAACCAAACAACAAAATGACCTTCTTATGGAGAGCATATTCATGTAAAAGCAATTCTGGAGCAGCTCACTGGTGCACTCATGTCCGTGTCCTTTCCCTCCATGATTTTGCCAATCAATGAAATTGAATGGAGGCACAGCTGGGTCGGTGGAACCTTTGAGAGAGGGATTAATAGGAGTTTGCGATCTGCTGATGCGTGCTCATGCTTTTTCGGGCCTCCATAATTCACATTGTCAGCTGAAGAGCCGGAGCCCAGCGCCAACCCGGACCTGTCTCTCATCATAACATGCAGTCAAGAGGCTGTCAGAACAGATGAAGCCACCGGCTCAGCACTGTCTAGGAACATCGAGCCGTAATTCACATTCCTGTGCTCCGACAGGCCGCACTAAATCCAGGTCTCGCCACGATACGCTGGCGTCTGATCAGGAAAGCTCAGAGAACTGGAGAGCCACCGCGTCAAGAACCACATTCATAACAAAGGGCTCAGCAAGACTCCCCATCACATCGCAGCATAATTTCAGCCATAGCTAGAATGTTTCCTTTCACCGGAACGTACCACCGCACAAATTAACGCGAAAAAATTAAGACACGGCGGACAGCTAGCGGACAGCTAGGTGGACTTTTGGCTAGCGCGTCTGCCTCACAGTCGAGAAGTCGTGGGCTGGAATATCCGCGGTTTTGGAGGTTGCACGTTCTTCATGTGAGGACAAGTGACGATTCCAGATTGCCCGCGATTAACGTGAGCGTGAACGTTTTCTTTTGGCTCCAGCTTATTCGCAACACTGATGAGGACAAATGAAAGACAATGGATGGATTTAATAGGAGAGTGTTGTTCATCGTTACCACCCGGACGACAGTGACTCAAATTTTCGATACCTCGACAGCTGTTGATTGTTCAACTGAAATCTGGTTTTTACAGTTTGAGTGAAAAAATTATTTGCATATCGTCTTTTCTTCTCTTCCGGTCAATGACGTATTTGTTTAGTTGCAGGCAACTTCATTTCGGACTGAAGTGAGTGTCATGTATTTGCGATCAACTATTTGACACAAACTGTGAAATGAAGACAATCGAGTGTTAGTCATTAATGAACAGAGATTTCTCGGCGACAACGAAACATTTCGTGTGATATTTGAATGGCATTTGTTTTCACCTGCTAATGACAAATGCCTGTCACAACATCCAAGCCAAGCTTCATCGATTTTTTGACTGTGTGGGACGAATGAGCTTCGTACAATGACTCCAACTTTTGTTCCTCACTGAAGACAGCAGCAACATTTTCATTGCATGCAATAGGCAGCATCTGACAAACCTTCATCTGATTTTGTTTATGAGGTACACACTGAAGAGGTATCAGGTTGTCGACATACGTTTGTGAAAATGTCTCTCCAAAATGTCCTTTTTATCCAGTGATATGGTCAAAACAACCAGAGATGATGAAGAAGATGACTAATCTTTTCTCTGACTCAATAGTGGAGGTGTTTTCAGATGTGATGAATGGCGATGGGATGCTTTCTTCCTTACCTTCAAGGCACTCAAAGCGCTTTTGCAATTTCGCCTCATTTACTTACATACAATTATGATGGAGAAAGTTGCCGCAGAAGAAAAATGACTGGCTCAGTGACACAGATTGATCGTACGGCCTCTTGCGTAAGCAAACTTCCACAAGGCTGACCGGGTTGTTTTCCTGCCGTCCTCCCTGCGAAACACTCACGAGGCATGAATGAGTGTGCATCAATGCACATCTATGTCGAGTGAATTAATTTTTTGCCAAATATGAAAGTGCAGATCTTCCAACCTTGAAAATGATTCAACATTTGTGTCGTATTAATTAGCAACAGCCATCTCACAATCGTTAAAAGGATACCAAGTATGGACCATTAAAAAGCGTATCAATCATCGCACGCTCCCAGGCAAGCGGTGATAAAATTGACAGTGAAATTATGAATAGAAATGTTTTCTCAAAAAACAACTTGAGAGAGGCGAAAATGCATCTTATGTATTGGATGCTTGCTTGCACATGCATTTGTTTGGGACATTTCTATATTTGATATCCATCCGTCCATTTTCCGATCTGCTTCATCCTCACAAAGGTCGCGGGAGCCTTTCCCAGATGTCTTCGGGCACTAGGCGGGGGACACCCAGAACCGGTTGCCAGCCAATTCCCTCTATATTAGATATAAAAAAAAAATATGTATATATATATAATAGCCAAATTCTGTTTTGCACCACTATAGCCTCACTTTCCTCGACGTACATTTTGCACTCGGAGTCTTTATGAATTGTAAAGTAAGGGAGGGGTCGTCAAAAGCCAAAAAAAAAAAAAAGCTGAACAAAAAACAGGACAAGAAGAAGGCGACATAGCGCAACATTTTTTCCCCAATCGCTTAAAGTGGGATGCTCTATCTTTCCGTTTTATTTAAGTCTGTGGCGCCAACCCACCTCGGAGAACCAATACCTTGTTATTCGGTGATTTTATTTATTTATTCATTTTACTTACTACCCCTAGCTTAGCACTCTGCCACCATGCAAACACCAAAAATCAATGATGACAGTGGCTCACTCCCGTGGATGTGCCTCGTACGATTAACATGAGATTGTCGTGCAAAATTGAAAATCCTCCCGTTGGCAGAATGTGGCTAAATGGCACACAAAGACATTTATGGTTTGATATTTAATCCGGAGAGCAGTTAAGCCTGCCTGAGCTTTACAATAGCTTTGTACACTAACGTCAAGCGTTAGCATTGACGTGGGTGTGCTATCTTCGATACGAGCTTCTTTTGGTGCTTTGGCTTGCCTCAAAACGCTTTCCTTCACTGTTGTCCGCGGTTCACAAGGTGATGGATGGCGCTTGCCGCCGATCGCTCTCTCACATTGTTCCCGGGGCCTCAAAGGGCACAAACGAGCTCATTAATAAAGCCCTGTGATTAATTTCCATCCCTCCCTTCTGTGTGCCGTCCCTGGTCGTCTTGAAAAAGAGGCACCCTTCTCATTTGTGAACCGCACTTCCAAGCCAAGGGAAAATGTGAAGCACTGCTGTTGACGTCGAAAAGAAAGGAATGTTTCGATGGCGGAATTCCTCATGTGTTGATGACTAATGACTTCAACCTCTCGGGATCATTTTATTTGGATCAAATGACATTTTTGCAGCTATCGACTGATTTTTTGTTCGTTTTGTTCTTTTGCGCCTTCCAAGATAAAAAAAAAAAAATTCTCTGTACCACATTTAAGGGGAATCAAAGACACTGCTCTGATTGGCCATGATTGAAGTCAGTCGTGATCACTCCCACGGTGGTGCGGCCCTCCCTCTTGCAGATCCGCCAGATCACAATGTAAGTTGCTTTCTGTACAGTCATAACGATCAACACGGTTCCCGTATTTTAACAAGCTCTAGCTTCTACTTTGATAGCCTGCGCGGCTATCATATACGCTCTGTTCATACAGCTATTTTCTTGGCCAAATTCCCTTACGTTGTTCATAACTTCTGTGCTATGTGTGTACAATTAAGGTGAGGCAACTTCTACTACATTGCAAGAGAGGTATACGATGAAAGGTTTGTCATAAGAAGGCAAAGACAGCACTGGCGGGAATAAACAATTTAATTAAGTTATGATTTAGAAAAATCCAACACAAATTCACAAACAAATATCACCATGCACAAGTTTAGTATACAAGACAAAACAGTTACTTTTCAATATGAAAATGCAAATCCCCATGTCAGTATCTCACAGAGATCATTGATTAATACAGCAGTATTAGGCTGGAGAACACACTATATAAGAGTAATAAGGTCATCTTGGGTGGCCGTACTTGAAAAATAGATGCAAATATATACAGTTGTAGGAAATACACTTTCGAGCCACAAGCACTTCAACAATGTCATCCCTTTGAAGACGAGTGCACTTGCTGCTTTTTGAAATCAGGACACTTTCCGTTGATGCTTGGAAATCACCTTCTGATTTAAGGCCGACTACAGACATTTTGTACTACAAACTAACAACACACCAAAAAAAAAACAAAAGTCATGTCTTTTCCAGCAAAACCAGTTCCAAAATAAACAGACAGAAAAACACGATTGCCCCAAAGTCTCATCGTGGGAAACTACGTGGTGACTTTCGTGCCACAGACTTTAACGTTATACTTCGGAAATGACAGACAGTTGCACGTGATGCTCATCGGCTCTGTCATCCTGTTGTCACATTCATCCAAACTCAAACCCAGAAACAGTAACCTGTGATCTCGAACAACGCTAAGAATTTACAGTCACTCAATGCTATACACAAAGCTCTGACGTATGATAATACATGGGCGCTTCCGTCATGGACTATGTAAAATCAATTTCTGCTTTCCCTACGGCAAGGACCGTCACCCTCTTCTGCGCCAATTTTAAAGCGAACGAGAGGAGCCGCTCCGATTGGCTGTGAAGTGAGTCGCCCCTGTTCATGCCCACCGCGCCGCTCACCGCCCGTTTCTAACTGTGCCAAGCTAGACTGTGCTACGAGCCAGACTTGCTAAAAAAAAAAAAAAAAAAAAAAAAGATAGTTAAGTGGTTTAATATGTTGTCTCAATAAGATATGTTTCGGGGATGTTTTGCTACTTCTCGTACAGGATGCCTTAACTGTGTGCCTGATATCATGAAATCTGAAGATGACCAAAGAATTATGAGGTACGATGTAGGGGCTGGCGCCACAAAGCTGGGTCTCCCTCACGGGTTATTATCTCACAATGGGACAATGACCCAAAACACGCTTCAAAGGGTGCCCAAAAGGGCGAAAGACAAAGCTCTGGAAAGTTCTGAAGTGGCCAGCAATGAGACCAGACCTAAATCTCATAGAACACCTGTGGAGAGATCTCAAAGCGGGCAGTTGTGAGGGGGCACTCTTCAAATCTGAGAGACCTGGAGCAGCTGGCAAAATAAGAGGGGGCCCAAATTCCAGCAGATATGTGGAAGGAACTTGTTGCTCGTGGTAACTTTTTTTTTTGTTGGGTGGAATTCCAATGCAAAGAAAAGAAATAAACGTGAATACCGAATAATTTGTAATTGTTCACGTTTTATGGGAGAAGTGGTGCATAATCTGGCAAGCGCACAATTTCATTAATATGCAATTGCATCGATTTTACAAGGGAATGGTTCTTTTCAAAGCAAGGCAGTGAAGAATAGTTTCAAGAATTTCACCATATAATTTAGATTTTGGAGAATACTGGCGTGTCCAAGTAGGAGGGGTTTTAAAAATAACGTCACCGTGATTGTGATGTAGCACAGTAAGCTAATAGCAATCCTTTTTTTGAGGATTTACTTGCAACAATCGATGAACAAGGAAAAAAAAAAAGTAAATCACTAGACTAAAACTCCTTCAATAAAAGTTTTAAGGAAACACTGATTGTATAACACAAACACACACGTTCTATGAGCCAGGTAGTGAACTAGTGAATGGACATCATCGACAGCAACACAACAAAATGAGAACGTCAAGGAGGCTATCAATCACCTAAGTAACTCCAAAAACGACAGCCATAATAATAGAACAGAAAAATCCATATTCCATTGACCAACACACGCAGAGCCTTATGAAACCAGTCAGGTAGCCGACAGGTCAGGCCTGATTATGCCAGCCTTTTTGGACTTTTGCGGCGGGCCCGCACCTGTTCAGATGACTGCGCGGGGACGTGCAGTCACCTTGCATCAGCTGCGTGTGCTTTTTGTGTGACTTTGGGAGTGGCGGGAGTGAGCAGAACTACAGAAGATGATGATCACCTCGAAGCTGATGACTGCGCACAGTCCCATGCTCAGCAAAGGCACTCGGTTGCATTGTTCCACATCCATCTGGGCACCATGAAGACTCCAGTGATCACATTGCAGCCCTTTAGTGTCTTTTGAGATAAAGGGGAGAGATCTCCTTCTTTGTCGGTTCTCGCCATTTATTCTGGTAAGAGCTTCGTAGTAAAACGGCAGCCGTGCTTTTTGCTGCACTTGCAGTCAGGGCAATGCCAGTTCTTTTGCCATAATGGCCCAAGATATTTTGGACCCTACACTGAAAAAAAAAAGTGGGGAAAAAAAAGGTATCTGCATGTAGCCGATTTTATTTCATGCAACCACTTGACAAAATGGAGTAAACCCAACAAACACTTGGCTCATTGTGTAGATTGTAGGCCAACTGTCATCTGCTTCACTCCCTGCTTTAAGAAAGCACCCACTTTGGGCGTACCTATGTCAGTAGATTAGTTCACTATACGTCATACAATTTCCTTTCTCCCCATTTTTCCAACCCAATGTCCTGTTTGTGATGCAAAATGTGGAAGCAAAGGTGGGCTGTGACTTGCCTGCGATGTCAATGTCGAGTCTGAGCAACTGAAAGAAGTGTGGGGTCAGGTGAAGGCACTGTCATTCATGCTTTGGGCCAGGCAACCATCGATGATGGTACTTGCACTGTAGGTCAGTGGTCCCCAACCACCGGTCTGCGGACCGATGACAGGGCCTCGGCCCATTTGGAACCGGGCCGCACCGAGACAGCCCTGCGAGTTGTGAGCAAATGTACTCCATCGGCTGTGGCGAGAATGTGCGCGACTCGAGTCAATCGGGGTCTCTAACATTGGTTTGCGAGTTGAAATCAAAATAATCGGCCAATAAATGACAGAAGAAGCGGTAAACAGAGAGGAATCGTAACAAATTGTCCAAACGTACAGCTTTATACGCGCATCTGATGGGCAGCCATGACTTCTGAAGATGAAGCTACTTTGACAAGAGAAGTTCCTCCCCCGGCGACGTGGAGGAGGAAGCTGTGGTGCGTGCCGTATTGTCAAAAACATGACAATACAAGAAACCCGTTGATTCATTTGAACGAGCAGCAGCCGAGTGATCAAGTGGAAAGCATGAAAATGCCAGAAGAGTTTGCCTGCCCCCGTGAACATGAGCAGTTTTGTCACAAACAACGAGCCGACAGTCACCGGATGAAAGCAGCAATCAATTGCGTCATCTTTTGGCAAGTTGTAATGATGCTAACGCCGTAGGTCGGATCGTAGCTTCCAAAATGATTATGTTTACAGTATATAAATCAGCATGTATTGTATTGTATAAGGTGTATTTATTCTTCCTAATTGGTCCATTTCTTAGTCGTTCACTGTGTTGTTTTATTTTACTCTACATTTGTTGTGCGGTAGAATAACACGGTCTCAAATGAATGAACGTTGTTTATTTTCAGTAGCATTGCAATTTAAAAGGGACGGAAAAAAAAGCCGCTGGTCCGCATGTGCTTGTCTCAACCGGTCCGTGACACAAAAAAGGTTGGGGGCCACTGCTGTGGGTGTCTGAAAATAAAAGCAGACTCGACATGGGATTTGTCCGACATGGTAGTACATCCCTTCTGTGAAAAGCAAGCTTTTCGCTAGCTGAGCGTGATGGACATTTATAATTTAAGGGTATGAGATGGAGAGAATGGAGCAACATCTTTCACGGTATTGTGGAGAGGGCCCGGGGCGCATAAGTCTGGAGCCGGACAACAGATTGGAGCGAAGAATGCAGCAACAAATTTTGCTGCGGGGCAGAGCCGGTCAATTAGCAGTACAATTGCTACGTTTCAGTAAAATGGTGATCCTCAATCTAGTCAATCGTTTTCTTTCTGTGTCACAGTACCAACTAAGTGCCGTCGATTTATTTGATCGCGCGACATTGAATTTGGTGAAAGCGCTGGCTCATAAAATTGCATTTTGAGAGAAGCAAACAATGGCGACGGACTAATCTTCCATTTTCTTGATGAACATTTCACCATGCAAGCGGCCTCTTGCCCAACTTGGTCTGGAGTGCATGTATCAAATGGATTTTAAGGCAGTCATATACTTTACAGACACGTCGGATCAGTCCTGTCGATGTGATAACCTGGAAAAGGAAACGGCGCGGTGGCACTTGCAACTCCAAATGAAACACTGGCAGGTATCATGCACCCAAATTCTCGTCTCTACCGATACGCGCTCTTGAGCAGTTGTGCCTTCTGAAGGAATCCCAAGTGCTATCTCTGAACCTCGGGCCCGACAGTGGAGGGATAAAATTCGGACAGGCAGACTGAAGGGACTGGAGGTTGTGAGTAGACATCACCAGACAAAGTAGAGCAGCGCGCTGATGAGCGTTGCACAGAGGTTGGATGGCTTCGGACGGCACGCCCCTGAGCCCCGCGCTCCCATGCCTGGAACGAAAACCATCAGCTTGTTAGCCCTTGGAAAAGCACGCGTGCCAGCGGAAGTTATTCCGTCGACATTGCTAACAAGGCATTGTAGAACCGGAGATAAAAAAGTTTTTAGTTTCTGGATTAGTTCGCCTGGAAAATCTGAAACGTGTCTTGGATGTTGTGTGAATGTTTCTGAGTTCAGGTTAAAAGCTATTTGGGGGGGGGGGGGTCCCCCTCGGCTTTTTTTGGGGCCTTTTTAAAAACGTTTCTTTCATCTTTTGCTTGCACTGTACAGTACATTGGTGTATTTTGTTTTTAAATGTTCAATGTTGAACTTTTTAATGATGTAAAGCACATTCAGTTACCTTGTGGATGAAATGCTTTGCCTTGACTTGCGTGTAAGTCCAAAAAACAATAAGTTAAATTAGCTTTCAGCATTTCTTTTTACTGCGCGGCCTCCACTTTAACATTGAAATGTTTGCGCTCTTTATTTATAATTAGAAATTCCACGACTGGCAAAGCAACTCGCCAATGTTGGGAGCGTACATCCCGCATATTATAGTTGACATTGACATTTTTCAACTACACGGCACAAGAAAAACAGTTTTGTGGCCAATTATTCACCGTCTCAAGACACACCCACAGAGGGCACAACCATTTATCTGCACACGAGACTTTCACTCATTAATAATTAACTCGGAAGGGAACGTCTAAATATCCAGGACTGTATTTCCGGCAAAGAAAATGCTCCCCTTTCTGCCTGTCAGAGCATTTTAGCAAACCACCAATGCAGCACCATGCACAAATAATTATTTCTTTTTCAATTATTCTGATGATTGGTATTTTGTCGGCCGGCTTCAATAGCTAGTGTGTCCCTGTCGGCCCAAGCATTGTTGTGTGACATCGGATTACTGTGCGAAGACTAGGGAACATTGATTTGCCCTTTAGGTTGGTGTACGCTGCGGTTTGCAGCTCAGCTGTTTGTGCCTTGCATGTTTGGTGGATTGCAGCAAAAGCTTTCAAAGCAAACCTTGAATCGTGGCAGCACATACGGTAAGATGGTGCCAACAAAGCGTGAGAGTCGTTTCAATTCAGGATGAAGTTTTTGACATGGTCATTTTTTTTTCTTTTTTCAGTTCTTGGTTCAAGTGTATGGAAACGGAAGCCATACACAGAAATAGCGGAAGAAGAGAACTACCATGTACTCTTTGCTGGAGGGCTGCTTAGCGACTTTTTTTTTCTCACTCGCCTCGTTCGCAAAGCGCAAGCAAGACGCAAGGGCCAACTCACTTAATTTGTGGATGTGGATGGGCTCGCTGCCGACACCTTCACCTCCCTCACTCGTGGCCTTGATCTGAATGAGATAGTTGTCATTGCCGGGCAGGCTGAGCTCCACGGAGGTTTTATTGGTGACAAAATAGTTGAGATCGTTGTGACGGTGTCTTTTCAGCAGCACCTGCACCAGAGGCAAAGATGGTCATCCTTTCATGTTGAAGCGCCACGAACTTTACGGGGGAAACGAAGCCTACCATATAGCCGGTGACTTGTGCCTCTTTCTCCGTGGCTAAAACAGGATCCCAATGCAGTGAGAGCGTGGAGCCAATCACGGACCATTGTACATTGAGAGGTGCCCGGTCAGGCGCTGGAGAAAGATCAGGAGCCGGTGGGATATCAGTCTTTATGTATTCGGCATTTCTCAACTTCAAAGAAGCATACGCACGATATTTTTTTAATGGTCAATTGATGATGATAGAACCTCATGAAGATTGCTCGAAGAGACCACCGCTGCTACCGACACTTGCCAACTTGCATTGGCTTCCGGGCCATTTGAGGTGCAATTTCAAGGTTTTGCTATTTACTTCTAAAATATTACACGGCTTAGCACCTTCCCAACTTGTTGACTTAGTGACACCGTATGTTCCGCCCCGAACTCTTCGTTCACAACACACGCCAAAAACAAGTCCGCAGAGCGTTTTCAGGGGGTTGGGGTGGGGGGGGGGGAGAATTCGCCGAAGGCGTCTCCCTGCAGCGTTGTCATCTTGTGAAATGGACTTTGAGAGCATTCTAACTAACATTTGCATCGCACAATATTGTGTCAAATGTTGCCCACCCGGCATCCATTGCAGCCTGATCATCTTCCCATCTGCGGCCCCTTCTCAAGGTTTCCCATTTTTCCCCAGATGTTTTTTTTTTAGTTTTTCCTTGCCCTCCTGGGGGTTAACGTCAGGGGATGTCCTTCATGTTTGTCACCTGTGGGCGTGTGAAGCCCACAGGTGACAAACACTGTTTGTGATTAAGAGCGGTACAGATAAATGGGACTTGACTTGAATTGATTCCCAAGTGCAAAGTAAAAAGAGAGACCCTTCTTTCCAGAAACCTGAAGATAGTTCAGGACGTCTCCTTTAAGGTCACCCGTCCTCATCCAGCATCATTCAATAAAGCGTAATACAATTTATTGTCGATTCATAATTTTAAAGGCCTAACGACATCAGTTGGGCCGGCAGAGCCCGCCGCAAATGAGAACGATTAAGGAATTAATCCAGCTCCCCCCTCGGGCTTTACTTACGTGGTTTCTTTGTGGTGATGTTGATCGGCACCGACTGCGGCCCGGGGCCGGCCGTATTGCAAGCGGACACTGCAAGATAGTACGCTGTATTCGCATTCAGCGCCGTGATGTTAACGACGGTGTCGTTTCCCGATATGCGTACTTTGCCAACAGTGTCAGGCTTGGTGTCGTCCTCCCAGTAAACAACCTGTTAAAAGGCAGACAGATTTTGATGGATTGCTGAAATCAATATTCCGCTTTGAAATCTCCACGTGTGCAGACAAACAGGGAGGAAGCCATGATGAACACACTAAGAGAGGGCTCAGTGCCAACGCACATCTCCTCCGTGCCTTGACAGTCATGTACGGCTCTGGGCATGAGCGCATCATATGATTATGTCGCCGAAGGAAATGAAATTCCAACCTAAATGAAATTGTAAAAAGGAATATTGTTAGCTCGCGTTGTTGCAATTCACTTTTTGCCATTTGTAAGTTGCATTGATCGATGAATGAGTGCAGGCTTGTGAAAGCTAGAAAGACAAAAATGTGCTTGGTTTTAAGACAAATTCAAGAGTCGCATATTTGTATGAAGTCACATCGTAATCATCGCAGCCAATGAATAGCAACATTGAGACGTGAAGTCCTCCTCCAGGATGCTTTCGGCTCACATTCATTTAATCTATTAAAGCAATTTATAGTAACGGTGTGGGCGGCACGCGAATAAGTAATTAAACTACATCGCAATTCTAAGGCTGTGCTAATTAAACGATGAATATCACACACACACGTGTGCTTCAAATCTTTGGATCCCTGCTGTTGGTGCCACATGAAGAGTCGGGAAAATGTGTCGGAGCTGTAAAAGAGCTCAGTTCTGCCAAGACGGTGTGCCCGGTGCTATGGCAACTGGGGATCTTTGTGACCGGGCCAAGAGGTGACAAAATATTGAAAGAAGACCAGAGAAAAGAACAAAAAAGCCCGATTTTCATTCTTGAAAGGTTGAGTGAGGGATTTTATTTGTGCTTATCGGTTTTTGAAATAACGTGATGAAAATGTTAAAAAAAAAAAAAAAAAAAAAAGGTGGAGCGCATACCTCATATCCAAGCACTCTTTCAGCGATCTCTGGAACAGCTTCCCAGATGACTTCAATTTGTGTTGCGGACACAATCCTGGGTACCACCCTCTTCGGAGCTACACTGGGGACTTGAGAAAGTGAGCGCAGAGTGAGAATCTGTGAGGCTCAGCACCTCGCAGTCGAACAGCAATAAGTCGGGAACGCAGGAAGGACTTGTAGTTTCACCAAGAAGCTATTTCCCCTGCTCTTTTCATGGGATCTGTAACCGACGTCAGGGAATTCTGCTGCCCTGCAAATTCAATTAACACTGGAGCTCCCTGAAAGCACACCGTGCTAAGTGTCTGCTAGGATTTCCACTAATCTACCGGCATGATAACCGCCGCGATATAAGGTTGACATACAACAGCGGTGCAAACATCATCCGAACGTTCGGATTCAAGGTCAAGTTCTTCAGCATCTCTCTTTAGTGTTTGGCTGTCGGTGGATTCCGTACCATCCTCTGCCGAATACACTGTGGCGATAGAGCTGAAAGGCCCCTCCCCTCGGTCGTTGAAAGCTCCCACTTTCACATCAAAAGGAGAGAACGGCGGGATGGTGTCATTGCGGAAGACATAGCGTGCAACGCCGGGCGTGGAGATGATGGCTCGCGTCCAGGTCACCGTGCCCGCGGGCCTGAGGGCGATGATATAGCCGAAGCCCTCGCCGTTCTGCAATTCCTCGGACACAGGCTGGGAGCAAAACACAAAACTGCAGTGATATTAAAATGCATACAGACAGAGGAGCACACAGACCCGTCTCTGCGCAACAAAGGCACAAATCGGTCCTTTGGACACACTGCTGAGAGCACTTAGCAACCCCCTCCCCCGAATTTGCCTCTCTAGCTCTCCCCTCAAAAAGCAAATGCTCTCCATCGCTGCATTTGCAAGGAGAGATGGCACTCAGAGGCTATGTGGAAAGGAATGCTGTACGGTGTCTCACACGGGTGGCTCATAAAACCGGACAGCTCAATCTGCACAATTAAGCAAAGCTATTATTCAGCAATGGCGAGAATAGTAAAATTTGACAGATGACTTACCTCCCATGTTATCACTAATTCCGACTTGGTGCCGCCTCCACCTCCGATATCAGTGGGAGCTGTATCAGGAACTGAAAGCCAGAGAGGCCAGACGAGAGCAATTACAACACAGCTCACAAAACACAACAAACTACTCAACTGTACACAGAAGCTCATGACAGGCACCCTGCAGACCTCTCACTTCCCTCCTCGCACCATCTGCACATTCAAGAGACGACACCCGTACTCAACGCAGCGTTGACATAAAGAAAAAAACATTTAAAATAAATCTATGATACTGAACTTCCACGATATAAAAAGTGTTACTTTCTCAAGAGCGCTATGAAACAGTCATTGGTGCCTTTGTCACATCTGGGCTGGATGACTGTAATGCACTTTACTTTGGAGGCAGCCAATCCTCCATGAAGCGTCTCCAGTTGGTCCAGAATGCTGCTGCTCACCTGCTGACTGGTAATCGTAAGAGGGGGCACACCACTCCTACATCAAAATCCCTTCACTGGCTCATTTTAGAGGTCTTTTGAAGATCCTATTCTTTGTTTTCAAATCTTGAAACGGCCTCTCCCCACCTTACCTCCCTGAGCTCCTCCACTCCGGCCCGGTACCTCAGGTCTGCGGATCAAACACGATGAGAGGTACCGAGAACTAAGCGGAGGCTCAGAGGAGCTTGAGCCTTTTCCGTTGCCGCTCCCTCACTTTGGAATGACCTCTGAACGTTATTCAAGCCCCCTCGCTGACCATCTTTCAAACGTATTTTTATACTTATTCAAACAATACTTTTTGGAACAATAATACGCAAATGAGTGATAACTTTGCCCCAGCAAAGCAGGGCAGCATTCAAACGGTTGTGTTTTGACTTACTAGTGTCCTCTGTCCGGGTTTTGGCTGAGGCTGGACTGGGCTCTCCAAGGCCCACATTATTGCGTGCCACAACTCGGAACTCATACTCCACCCAAGCGTTTAGCCCCACCACTGTCGCAGTCAGTGTGTTACCATTCACCATTTCGGGCACTGCAATTCACAAATTACACACAGGAATTAAAAGTCAAAGACCATGGAATGTCAATTCAGGGATTTTGTTTCTAAATACATCATACATGTATTCTGGACAATTGCTGAAAACGGGCAGAGATCGCGAGCCATGCAGTACTCGCTAGGAGAGAAATAGCGTCAAACTTTTTTTTTTTTTTTTTTCACAAATTGGGCCACGGCATGAATCGCTCTTCCCACACTAAATAAGAATTTCTTTGAGCACAAAGAGATTTATCCATAATTACTGTATATATTTACTTGGTGATTATTTTTTTTTCAACCATTTCAATTTTGTAAAGGCTGCTAACAGTTTTGTCCATGATGTGATAAGACTCAAGACATTTAATTTCACTTGACATAGCCGCACATGGCCATTTTCCACCGCACTTGTGCTAGTGCTAGTAGCTGGAGCTCTGGTGCTTTAGATGGCCCCAATTATTTGTTGGGCCAGACTGGCACCAACTACGTTAAGGGGCGGGGTTATTATGACGATCGCAGCTGTAGAGAAATGACTCCCTGGGCACACGAATGTTTTGCACAAACTGTTGAGCGGTGAACTCCGCCACTATTGTTGTCCCATCAGAAGAGCGATCACGGATGTGCCCGGATGGCATGCGATCTGCGACTCGCAGCCAGCATATGCTAACAGCGCATATTTATTACTGTATTAATAACGCAGACAGGCACTCTTTGGTAAACGTCAACGTAAGCAGTGACGTTTGGATGCTTTACGATGACGTCGTGACGTCACTCCGACTTGGCTCTTTGTTGGTGGAAAACCAAACACGTGTGGCCCTGGCTCCGAACGAGCGCCACGTTTTCTTGGGGTGGGAAAGGGGTATCAATGAGTCAAAAAGGGTCTTCATCAGTGCAGCATGTGAGTAGGTGATGCTTGATGTTACCCGTCTCCACCGCCTGCCAGCCCACAGTGAAAGGCGTGCGACCCTGGATGACGTAACCGGTGATGGGGCTTCCATTGTCCCTTCCAGGAGTCCAGGAAAGCTGCGCCGTGCTGTCTGTGATTTCCTCCACCGTCACTTTGTCTGGAGGGCCCGGTGGACCTAAATCAACCAGACAAGGAGCAGGGTGAGCTCCCCTCTCATTCCGAGAAGCGATGCCATCAAACTCATCAAGGCCACCATGCTATATTTAATTAAGAGCTCTGTGCTTGATGTGCGCATGAAGGGACTTGTTATGTATGATGTGCGGGCACTAAAAGGAGTCACCTGGAACCGAAAGAGAGATTGATTTGGGATCATTTCTTCGAAAGCGGATGAGGAAAACGGTGAAGACCAAAATAAGGAGCAGAGTGAGAGAGTGCTCGTCATGTTCTGTGCAGTCACAGTGCTCTTGTTTGATGTGCCGCTCCATTATTCAAATGTTTTCCGTCAGACCGCGCGGATGTGTAAATGAACCAATTAGGCTCATTTTTTTTATGATAAACATTACCTCCTGAAAGCACCTGGGACCGCGATTAAGGTTTGTTAAGGGCATGAATACCAATGTAAATCACGAGAGATAACCCTGCACACAGAGCACATACCAATGAGGCAATTTGAGCTGGGCCTCCAGTCACACACGCTGGCGTGCATCTATTTCGTTTTTTTTTTTTTTTTCTATTTCAGCAGCACATACAGAAGGTAAAAAGAAACGAGCATACTTCTGAACTAGGAAGCATGCATTCTTCAGATTTCTTCACTGCATACAATTTCCCACTAAACATCCTGATATCCAATAAAATCAAACAAAGAAAAAAAAAAAACAGTCACTGGTGGCTACCTTTCACAACCAGAATGGCAGAGGTGGACAGATTCTCAACCTCCGTGTCAATAACGCAGACGTACTTCCCACCATGGTTCAGTTGAATGTTTCGAATCATCAGATCCCCTGACACGCTCTAGAAAGGAGGATGAATATCGAACAAGTGTTCAGAAAGAGATGAGGGTTTATTTCATCATTCAGTTTGGGGAGAGGGAATGCTTCAACATTTATGACACTTTGCACAGTCAGGGTCTCCGGAGACCACCAATGGTTTCATCTTTTCAAACAACAACAGCAGACACGGCAGATGTAGCCAGCACACATAAAGCTATTGGCTAGCCTTCAGGCTTCATCCCACCACGCAGCTTCTCATCTTCACAAACGGCGACAAGCTCCTCATAGGAAGCACAAAACAAACACAGTCTAGTTAATTGCTCAGCTAGCCCTAATTAGCTTGTAATTGCATGAGCAGAAGCGAGATAAGAGTGCAGTGCAAGATGCAAGCACAATTCCACATTAGCCGCGCGCTTTTTATGGCTACAAAGAAGAGTCTGAAACCTTGATTCCGTAAATCTACAAGCAAGCGTGTTTATTTAATCAATGGAAATATTTGTACTCAGCACGTGCTGGAGTACATTTGTCTTGCAATATTTTTGTCTATCTATCTATCTATCTATCTATCTATCTATCTATCTATCTATCTATCTATCTATCTATCTATATCCAATAGATCTACATTAAACATGTAGATTATTTTTGTATTATTTTTGTGCAACCACTTCACAAAATTAAATTGAGTAAATGGAATGTTTTTTTCAGTGGACTGTTTTCCTGTCGGATGCATCCTACGGTGAGAGAACAGTCAGATAAAATCATACTATTCCAAAAGTATCTTGTGGCAATGATTTTGACAATACTTCCCAAAATTCATGTTATGGTGACTGTCAGCCATGCGCTTGATGACTTCATTGGATTGCTTTTTATGTGTTTACACATATCCTGTCCTCATTTTAATGCACCATCTTTCAGAGGCATTATCAGTCTGGAAAAAAGGAGTCACCTGGGGCTGAACCCGGTATGGGAACGTGTCAGCTGTCATCACCCTAAATGGGGATGTATCTGCGATAAATTCACTCTTGAAGAAGTGGCAAAATAAGCCATCGATCGCCACCTCATTCCGGCGAGGAGAACAGCGGTGGGCTGAATCTACTCGTCTATTTGCTTCTTCTTTTTCATCTCATCTTTTTAAGCCGATCCCATCTCTGATGTCAGTTGCCACCTGGCCCACCTAAAAGCTTGTGGGTGCAAGCAAGGCATCTCGGCCTTGGCAGGAAGCAAGTGAGACAGATTTGCTTTAATGATGTAAATAAATTCACCAGAAGCCGTTGAGCAACGGCCTGGCAATTGCACTGGACTGGAGCAACGTGTAACTATGACATATAGCTCATTTCAGCACCATCCAAACTCCGTGTCAATAACTGTGATTGGAATTCACAAGGACATAATCTTGACAATTCTACAAAACTGTGTTGCGTAGCATTGTAATGTTGATTGAATGTGAACCCGACGCATTGTACTTGTGCGTGCCAGAGCAGTATACGTAAGTATGAACACTGGAAGATGAAAACAAGGTGTGAAAAGTATTTTGGCTATGCCCTGCCTCAAATGGAACAAACACGTAACAATGAATTCTTAGACACCTTATTGTTCTATTTCTATTTCTGGAGGCTTTTTACAGAAGATGGAAACTACACATGGAAACTTATTTCGATAAATGTCGTAGCTTGGGTATTATTCACGTTTTAGTAGGCCTCGACGGGGCTGCTCAGCATACCCCTTGCACACGCCGCTCAATGTCCCAATTAACCCCGGAGGAGCCTGACAGTATCTGAGTTGAATGCTTGGGCTGACTCACCCCGCCCACTCTCTCAAAATGATCGCTGTCTTGCTGGAAGTCGATGAGCTGGCCATTAAATGCCCATGAGAAAGAGACATCCAGAGCTGGATCGCTGGCAATCTGGCATGGCAGCACGATGCTCTCGCCAACAATAATCTCAAGGTTCGTGGGCCTCATAGTGATTCTGGTTGGCTCTGAGCATGGGGAAACAGATGACGGTGAAAATGTGTTATCCGTGCCATGGGCACCCCCGTAAGACTACCGTGAGGCCTTCAAACAGCAATCTCACTTTGTAGTTCGGAAGAAGTCATACCAATTGTTGGATACATAGACAAACAATAAGAGTCTGTGGGACAGTTTCACAACATCTTTGCAAGGCAATTACATTTTATGACATTGAATAGCTCTGTCAGTCTGGAGCAAAAACAGTCTCAATAGATTCTATGCCAAATTTAGATGAGGAATGGGACTCGGAGGCCAGTTGTCAAATGCTAAATAGGCATGGGATGAATCATCCAGTGCCACCATCATACATGCAGTCTCGAAAGTGCAAAGGTGTGCGGGAGGAATAGCCACGGGTCAGTGTGGGGCGATGCGTTCTTTCAAGGAGACTCACCGGTAACAAGCAGCCTTCCAGTGGTGCTTGCTGACCCAAACTGGTTCTTCGCAATGCACGTATAGCTGGCTGCATCACTTCTGCTTACGTTGGTAATCTTTAATGTCCCGCTGGAAAAGAGTGTCATTCTACGGAGCAAAGAACAGTCGGACAGTAAACTGCCACACTAAGAACTAAATGCAGGTGATTCCACTTTGGGTGTTCTGCTTTGAAATAAATCACCATTCATGAGCTTCATCTGTATTTCATTTGCATTAAGAATTAAGATCAACACAAAAAAATTGTCGGCAGATGCAGCTCTTTATTATATGATACTGTCGGAGCTCCATCATCCGTACTGATGGGAAAATGAAGCTTCAGATTTGCTTCATGGACCAGTTAATGTATTTTTTTTATTCCTCTCGATGGCACTGTTGGTTTAAATAAAGGGATTGCGAAAATGGCAGGTCAGTGTGCTTTCAGCCTCAGGAATTTCAAAAATAAATAAATAAAAATACAACTGCTTCATGAAGCAAATTTGAAGCTTCCTTTTGCCATCACTACCATCCAGTGTAACAAACACACCAGGCTTTTGAGCTATTATTTTCCTCCATGTTGATTACTGGATACCAATTTACCTTTTGGTATAAGTCAGTTGTGTGTGCTTTTAGCGACAATGAAAATGTGTTGGATTACTTTGTGTCATTTTTTTGATGTTTGGTTGTTTCCGACAGACGTCTTAAGAGGCACTCCTGAAGCATCTTGTGAGTCAACATTGTTGTTTATCTGATCCAGACGCGCTGCTTGTGGTCCAAATGCTATTTTTGCCCATGCAGTGCAAGGACCTTTCCTTTCGGAAAATATTTCCCATCCTGTGCCTGCACGTGTTCCTTGAAAGACTGCATATAGTGTACTAAATGTCAGTCATGTTGAGGATTGTACCGACTTTCAACTGTGACATCCAATGGAGCCTACAAAAGAGCATCCGTGCGGTCTTACAAAATGATTTTGAACGTTTCAAGTCTCGCATGTGAATAAGATGCGTGAGAGCAATTCAAACAGCACCAATTTAGTAGGACGGTATATTTGAGGATTTCAAAATCAGTCCTTTCCCTTGTGTGTGTTTGAATTCTCTATCTCCAAGTATTTCCCTTCAAATCAAAATACACATTTGCATATTCTATTTTTTCAAAAGTCTTTTCATGTCCCGGCATACTTGTATTTGTCTGCTCGGTGTGACTCTTCACGCCCATGTAACTGTCTTTTATTTGATCAATTTATGCTCATTCTGTTTTCGATAAACACTCAGACAGACAAAACAAATCAGGCCCCACTTTAATAGCGTTGCGTTTCTGCATGGAATTTAGAGTCTGTCAAGGTGCTGCTATTATGATCTACAAGAAGGCCTGAGATGAGATACCTCAAACTCTATTTACATGTCATGATAAAGCAGAGCACATTCGCGTGTCTAATTAATTAGGCGCCGTAGCTTCAGTCTCACTTTTTTTACTCCTCTAATCTACAAGTGGACGGCATGTATCTTTAGCACCAATTCAATTAGCTTATCTTGTTGACTATTTCAGTAGATGTGACTGGCTGCCCACCCTCATCACACATACCAAGCACTTTTCAAATGGGTGTCACATGCTGTCGTAAAGTATTAGCGATGAGCAATTTTCCCAGAGTGATGCCCCGCTCTCCCTATCTCAGTCCTCATTAACTTTCCATTCTTCCTCATTAGCACCTTGCTTATGCCGCTGCACAAATGGCCAGTATATACGATTCAAACATGTCTACTCACAATGATTGTGAATGAAATGCGTAAAAGAGACGCGCAGTCTGAGACCTTACCTTTCATTTCTCTGCAGCATCTCGTTGTCCTTTTTCCACAGGCTAATCGCTGGGGGCGAGGCTTGGGGCTTGCATTCAAGAATGACTTCGCTACCTAGCCGAGCTTTTACCAGGGCCTTTAATGGACTTTTAGAGAAACTGGGAGGTGATGCTGTGTGGGAGGGAAGAAAAATGGAAAAGTGAGGGTGCTATCAACAAAAGACAAAACACAACAACAACAAAAAGGATTATTGGTCACTGAGCCATTATTGTGGGCTTTGTATTGAGTCAAAAGACAACAAAGATCCTGGGCACATAAACACATACAGAAATAAATAAATGAATAAATAAATAAATAGAGAGAGAGCAAGCACAAATAGAAATCATGCTCAGTCAGATGAAAGTCATCCAAGCTCGTAAATAAATCATTATGTCATCGCTGTACATGTGTTTCTTGTAGTCTCCAAATCAATATGATGAAAATGAGACGCTCTTATGGATTCCTGCTTAGCTGGCACTGTCCATAAAATGAGCTGGCAAACTAATTGCAGGGGAGAGATGCGGCTTCCTGCTGCTTTTTATCTGAGACGATGATCAAACGCACAGACAGATAAGCAGCATAAAAGCACACGGAAGGAGCCAAGCTTACCTAACACCATTAGCTGGGCAGAGGAATAAATAACGCCATGTTTGTTTTCAGCTACACACTGATACATTCCAGAATCTGACAAGTTTAAAGTAGGTATGGACAGAGCCCCATTTTCGATTTGTATCCGGCCCTGCGGAGGAAAAACAAAGAGTTGAGCATATCCGTTGCAATGCCAGTCTTTGATGTCCGAAGGCACAAAAGCAATTACTTGTGCACCATAAGGGGAGGGAGTCAGTGGGAAAGGAGAAACAAAGACCCAAGGAACCCTCTGGCATTCCACATATGTTCATATTGGAAGGCATGTGGACAAAAATCGCTCCCCTGCGTTCCCATCGTACATTAAGACAGCTGCATTTTGCAAGTCATTTGCGGCTGGCGTAGGTTGACCTTAAAGTGCTTGATGCCACAGACTAATCGTGACACGTTTAGCCTTCACTCAGCAGTGACATGTGTCATCTTTCGTGGTACAATCGAAAAAGGATGACCATTCTTTGGCCCTGTATGGCCACATCACGTTTGCCACTTCATTGTGTTGTACAAAATTATTTCTTTGCCCGTCGCTGCAACAAAAAAATGGACTTTTCAGGAAACCAAAGAAAGGCATGTTTGTTTGGCCGTGAATGTTGCATCAGCAAAGACTGCGAGGCTCTGCGAGGCCAGAGCCGGGATCGAACCCACGACCTCTGCACCGTGAGGCGGAGTGCGAACCAGTCAACCACTGTGCCACCTCCAATCGAATCCATTTGGCAAAAAAAAAATATGGGCATTGGGAAGGAGGTTACCACACGACAACAGCATCATAAAAACATTGGTCCGTCCATTCAGAAAAGCAAAAAATGATGGTGTGTCTGTGTATTTGTGCGGCCATGTGTGTCTGGTACACCGATGCAGAAGTATGCCACTCTGAGTTGGCACTTCAAATAAAAAGTTGAAGAACGAGCTACTGTGTGATCCACGTACTTAAAGTATAAACACCTTTTTGCTTCATTGACTGAATCATTCCCCTAATTTTGAGAATCCTGATCAGTCGCATTACCTCTGTGATCACGTGCTCGCCATTCT
>CAAKHF010025414.1:28766-40988 GCA_901007745.1 Hippocampus kuda | reverse complement strand
GATGCGGATGTGGAACTGGGAGTCGCGGCTTGGAATTGAAGTGGATTTACATGGGACAGGAGATGTGAGCCAATCTCTTTTTCGTCAATGGACGCTACAGCTTCGTGTTTGCTTTCAAAACTTAGCTTGTCGCAGACGTGTGCACATTTTCAGCATGACGTCTCTGATCCACTGGTGAAAGGACACTTTGATCCTCTCCTCTTTCATCTATAACTGCTTCAGGCAACAAAGTGTGTGCAGAAAAGTGGTGAAGATTGCACGACTGTCTTGTGTCCTAGTGTGTTGTGTTATTTTTGTTATTTTGACTTCAAAATGGCGCCGCGTGAGTGGCTGCCTTTTCAGCAGCTCCTATATTTTGTTGTTCTACTTCTTCCTCTCATAACTTTGCTGCTGTGAAATGGGAATTTCTCCATTGCGAGACTAATAAAGGTTTTCTTATCTTACTCGGTCTGCTCCCCTTTAAAGTTTGGCTCACAGTGCCTCCCTGATCACTTGGCAAACTTCGTGTCCGTTTAGATTGAGCCTTGATGCTGTCGGAGCTGGTCGCACTAATACCAATCAATGCTTTTCCCACAGTGATCGCTGCATCTGGCGTTTCATTCCAGGACCATCAGGCCCGCTCGAATCTCTTCGGAGGCAATCTGAATAACACATTCGAGGAGACCTAAACCGACGCGCACGCCTATGACATGCGCGTCGGGTGGATCGTCGCGAGTTATCCGGATAAAGTGTGTCAATAGTCTTGCCGGAGATTTTGAATACTCACAAGCAAATTGGACGCTCGCCTTGCGGCTCAGGATGGCCCCCCTGGCGTTGAAGGCTTTGCACTGGTAAATGCCGGAGTCTCGGTCCTTGTCCGGGTTGCTAATGATCAGGCTGCCTCCAGACATGCGACGCCGGTAGTCATTCTCAAGATCAATGAGTGTTCCGTTGAGTGACCAGCTGGAAGAAAAAAAAAAAAACTGCAAACACAATCATGCTGAGCTCCCTGGAGATGCAACCTCAGTATTTATCACAAGGATCAATTTCTTGCTCTGCCCACATGTACAGTCACAGACACATTGGGGTAAAATGTCATTTAGTGTTTGGAATACTTACAGTTTTAATCACATCGGTAGTATTCTGGTTAGCTAGTTTAAAGTATTTTTTTTAACCATATTTATGATTACATTTGATTGGAAAACTGTCAGTCTGGGATGAAAAAAAAATTCTGGTCAAGGCAAAGGTTGAGCAGAGGTGGCTTTATAGAAATGCCAGCCCACAGTCCGTCTTCAACATTTCTTTGAGTTGAATTGCCGTGGGTGTTCCAAAGTCAAAACCGTTTGAATTGACTTTTTTCAAGAAATCCCTATCGCCTGTTTTGATTCAATCTCTGAAAACAAACTTTCCATTGTGCATCACGTTCCCTCAACTGTGTGGCCTGTACTGTCAACATTTTGCACACTGATCACACGATGCACCTTATTCAAGACCTTCAGACTGCACTGGAATTATTGATTCCTTTCTCGGTCTTAAAAAAAAAAAAAAAAAGAACATCTTTCCTTCATAAACAGATACACAACTGCACTTCTTGAGGATGGTCTTCAAAATATTTGCTTCTTAGTTTTAGGTCGACCAAGAGGAAAATACTCTTGCTGTTAAAATGTGATGACAGTTTGTTCTGTGCAAATGCTAATTTGCTGAGGCATCACATTGCAGGTCTTCAAATGTCATTGAGGGAAAAAAAGAATATCCATCTTATTTTAGTCTTCCAGGCAAAAAGTGCAGGCAGAGATTACGATGCTTGCCGAATTTCCTGCCTGACTGACGACAAAACACACATTGGACTGCACTATCCATCTGTGGCAGTCACTTAATCGGACCAATTTTGTATATTCCAGTGACAATATGAATTTTTTAAAGCCTTCTTGTCAAAGCAAAGTTACAGCTCTAAAAATATCTGTCTGTAACGATGACATGAAAATGAAACACGTTTTGACATTGACATTTATGGACATTTAACCTGCCGCCATATGTTCATGTCAAGGTACCCCGTTTACGTTTCCACAGCTATAACATTCACATTTCAAAGTCCCGATTTCACGCCATCCATGTTCCATTTGCCCAGTTCGCTTGCAACGACGACTTCATTATCACGACCAGATTTTTCCCACAAAAAAAAACTGAAAATGCCTTCGTTTCAACAAACCGTCGGCGGCCATTTTATTGGAAATGGTTACAACGAACGACCGTTATAATGTACCGATTCGTTATGTCCCTCAAGGTACGTTGTAACGAGGTTCGACTGTCGTTTTGTCGGTGTGCTAAACAAAGGTGCAGACAGTTAAAGCTGCAGCCACTCAGTCTGAGTGATTTTAAAGACATAGGTGGGTAGGCAAGCGAAGAGAGTTTTGGAAAAATCTTCCACGGATACGTGTTCATTTGTGTCTAATGCATTCATAAAACAGCAGGCAAGGCCTTTAAAGTACGTGAAAGCCGAGCCCAAACACTTTGTATTGTATCTGGCGCCATACGGCTTCAGTCCGAGGGGAATTTACCGTAAGTCCAACACTCCTCTTTTCATTGAGTTCTGCTGTAGGCGCAGCCACGTCTGAGCCTCTGAAGTGACCTCAGCGTAACCTTGGCTTTCACATACATTTTTCATGAAGTCTCATCAAACAGACCGGGGACTGTACGGTAGCCGACTGTACCGTCTCATCTGGCTTTCCTTCAGGCCAGACACCCGCGGAGGCCGCGCGAGCCATAGACTTTTTGCATACACGCACGCGCACAGCGCCAGATTGCTCTTCGAGTCTTCAACTATACTTAAAAGACGTTATCTTTGTTGTTCTACGAAAAACAGACGACAGATTTTAAGTCAACTCTATGGCAATATTTGTTCCTAAAAAGGAACGCGATGGGCAATATATCCTTGCAAGACTCGAAATAAACGGTTTCGCATCGCAGTTTGCGAGGCAAATTTTGTAGTTTACGCAAAACCAACCGACAATACGTCCCAAGTGGCTTCGTCACACATCACGCCCGTACGGCCGTTAGTCGGAGGGTGAGGCGGTCATGTCAACACGCAGACCTCAAACCACATCTTGAGTAACATCGCTGAACTGGTTCCAAATATCCGCCGACTGAATGATGTGACCGTGATTTGATAACAACAAATGCTTGAGCGAGTCGGAAAGCTTTTATGAGCGCGCGTGTCTGCAAAGGAGCATCGAGCGTCTACGGAGCACGTACGGAGATGCATGGACAGAGGCAAAGAGTCCTACCGCTGAACGTACGATCATTTGGCGCAGATAAATGCAGGCCCTCGTCTCAAGGGATCGCGGCTCCGATCATTCTGGCGCCTGTCTTTTCTGCCCGAGTGCTGTGAGTGAATTCCGAACGAACATCTTCATCTTTACACACCCTCACTTGTAATTACGCCTGGTGCAGAGCCATAAACACAGCCAAAGCCATAAATCTGCTTGAAGTCACATTCCATGATAGGAGACCATCCAGGTTTTTTTTTCCCCACCCTGCGTTTTTTTTTTTTTTTTCTTTTCCAATCACTGCTGTGTCCTTGATCTCGTGTTCCAGCCGATTCATGGTAAACACAGTGACAGGTGTATTCATAACGCCCAGCTCGCAGCTCGGGAATACGCCGCGTGGCTCCACTGGACTATTTATCAAAAGACACTCTGTCGGGGCTCCTCACCAGACACTCGCGGCATCGACAATGGCTGAGGAAGGAGCTTAGATCGCGAGTGCTAACACTTGTAAACCACAACGCGGTAACCTTCGACTGAATACGGCGTCCAAATACTGCATCTCCCCCCACATCCAATCAAACAGTATTTGTACAGTCGAACACTCGTTACAACGTATCTCGAGGGACATAACGAATCTGAACATTATAACGGCAGTTCGTTGGAAACATTTTCGATAAAATGGCCGCCAACTGCGGCGTATGACACAGTATGAACATTTAAGGATGTAAAAACATGAACATGTGAAACAATATAAACATGTCAATTAGCAGTGACGATTCATTCGTGGGTCGTCGTGAGACCGTCCGTTCAAAGCTGCAAATAAAATCAAGTGTGACATTTAGCATTCCAATGAAAGCTTTTTTTCATTGCCCCGATCTGAAAATGCGTCTGTGAGCGAGCTATTCTGCACTTCCGCCACCCCGCTGGAAAACAGCCTATTGAGAAAATAACCACTTTTCAAACGATATTGACGAGCAGGAAACAGGAAGCTGTTGATATTTCTTGATCAACAAAACTTGCCGAATGCTAGCGGCGTTGCATAAAGCCAGAGAGCGCACACGAGCCACTCAAGCCGAGAGGCTCACAAACCACGTCTGTGAAATGCATCTGAAAAGTGGTAAAAGTGATCCGGTCTAGGTAGGCGCTCCCCCCCCCCCACCCCTCCCGTTTTTGTTTTCGGCACAACATTCCTTTGTTTGTCTTGAAAGCAATGTCACTCACAAGGTGAGCGCGCCCGCTCTCCAGCTCGCTGGGGTGCTGACCAAGCAGCGAAACACAATCACCCACAACACCACCACCATCTTTTCAGGCAGAATCCCGTTACGGAGCTTGCTGATCATTTGAATCAGGTGGGCTCGGGAGGAAAAATTTCGAGAACAAGCAGGGACTGCGCGCTTTTGTAGGATTGCAGCTTTCCCGCACGCGTCCTAAACATATACAGTATGAGACGCGGTTCGCGTTGACTGCCCAAATCATTTGGGAAAGTTGAGATTTGGCCACATGACCTCAAAGGCTCATTTTGCGTGTATCTGGCGCCTCGTGGGAACTGTCATGACATCACAAAAGCGCTAAAGAGGAATCGGATGCGTGCAGTTGTGCGGCACGGAGCAGATTGGGTTTTGCGGGCGCCGTCGATTTGACGAGGTCATTTACCTGTACTGCGGAGTCGGGCTCCCTTCCGCGTCACAAATAATGGTGGCCTGCTGGTTGGGCGAGTTGATCGGCAAAACGAGGTCAACTGGCTCCGTCTTCAATCTCGGCCCTTGAAATTTGACATCGTCTGGAAAGGCTGCCGACAAAGCCAAACGTTGTGACACACACAAAGACTGAGAGGACCATTACGACATGATAACAATGACTATCTACTTTTCACGTTTGCTTTTTTTTTTTTTCCCTTTCGCTTCTTTGAACCTGGTTGGTATTTCTAAGGAAAAATGCACTTGGACTATTCCCATGGTGCCGCGTGTCTACTATTTGCTTATCTTGCAGCGAGGAAAATGCATCCCGCTTATCTTGGGCTTTAACTGCATATGCAGACATATTTGGCTCCGCAGTATCTCCCCAACCTACCCGCTTCAAAATGCAAATGATTACAAATGTTGGCAATAAGTCATATACTGCTTACATAAATGGGAAAACACGACACTAGGTAGAATTGAACTGGTGTTGTATACATGAGTGTAGCATTCAGGCACCCCGTGAATCATCGCAATAATGCAACAGCAAAGACGAAGGGGGGAGGACGGCTGAAGGGGGAGGTCTCCAGAATAAATTCCTCGGAAGCAAAGCCGAGTCGGATCATGTGTGTCAGACTCGGCGAGCGCATAACGAAGGGCCGAACGGGTGAGCGCATCTTTTCAGCGCTTGAAAGGGAGGCGAGGGGAACAATATCTGCTATCACATGAAGGCTCGGCCAACAAGGCGGCCAGAGGAGCACTAATTGCTGCCCGACTGCTCACACACTGCAGCATGTGGCTTGTCGTGACACGCGCGTGGTTCAATCAGGTGCATTTGATCGAAAACCAAATGGTCCCTTCCGTTCCGTTGCATTCCAAGTGAAGGATTGATCGATATTCATGAGGCGCCCCTGTGAGAGGCGCATCATTCGTGAACAAAAAGCGTCGACGCACAGCATCGCAAACCGAGTGATATTTTAAGAATAATGAGCGTCATCAACCGCAGTGATTTTCAAGGCGAGTGACTGAAGAACCCAATCACATGACCTCACAAGCCCATGTAAATCGGGGGTGTCCAAAAATACGGGCCGGGGGCCATTTGCGCCCCGCCGTCCTTTTTTCAGCGGCTTGTGACATGACAAAAAAATAATCATCATACAAAAAAAAAAAAAAGACATTTGGCATGGGCTACAAGGTTCGTTAAAAAAGTAGAAGGTGAGCAGAGTGAGAAGGGAGATAGAGAGATAGTGCGCCATAGAACTTTTCTCTTTTACCGAAGAGACAAATAAACCATTCATGATTCAAAGAATAACACAATTCATACTTCAAAACACTGTAGTGAAGCAAGATAAGTCCATTTTAGGGGCACTTTGTGCTCTATGGCTGATTTATGAAGACATCAAAGTCATGATCTTCAAGTAACATTGGTCACCTTACTTCACTTTGTTCTTTTTTGGGGGCTCTGAATGTGGGGATGCAATTCGGCTGCTGTTAAGTGCAGAGCCGGACCTACTCGGTGAGATCGAGGGCTGTTGGACACCCCCAAAACCAATTTTCCTTTCAACACCTTTAACAGAAAGCCGATGAAATGAATGATACTACAAACAAGATGGGATTGCTTTCTGGACTGACTTTAGTGTGTTTCAAAAAGTGGACGGATTTTTCAAAAAGGGGCCCTTTCATCCTTCCATTTGTCTGTGCGCGGCCCTCAAACCAAAAACTTTGGACACCCCTGATGTAAACGAAATGGATTTTGCAAGTCGTTTGAAGAGAGCTTGTTATTTCTGCGCTGGTCTCTCAAGTCCCACGTGGCCACAAGGGCAGAGAGAGAACCCGTGTTGAATCGAGCCGAAATGACTGGCGAGATTCATCGCGTGGCTCCTGTTAATGATCGCGACAGTCCATGAACAGCAACGGCGATTGGACTCCTGGTCGGCCCCGACTGTTTGCTGCTTATGCGTGCTCGCACGGTCCTCTGGGGAACGCGAAGGACAGCAGACCACATTTCATTCAGTCTTGTCTCATCGGAGACGTCTCGGGGTTGTTTACGGCTCCACTAATTGGCTTTCTAACTTATTAACAACTTTATATTGCAGGTCGACATTTGAAAGTAAGACTTTTAATTGGATAATCCACTTTGGAGGTGCACGCGACATAAAAGAATGAAGCAAAAAAATAAATAAACAATAAAGCATGGTGAAAAAAAATCATCATTTTTGTTTTGAAGTATGGAAAACGATGACAATGTCTCTCGGCACGAATGTGTTCAAATCTCTTACCTGCAAGGCATCCTGTGATTGATAGAAGTACAATTTGTTTCCATGGTAACACCATCTTTAGTTGCGCAGGGCTAATGGGACTCTCATCCAAGTACTTGTCAATGGAATTCTCTTCTTGAGAGAAAAAGAGTTTCAATCTGAAGGGGAGCAATTAGAGAGGTGATTAAAAGATGACATTTTGTTTAGAAATACAGCAAGCATCACCCCCACCCCCAATAAAAACAAACAAAAAAAAAAGGATAAAAATGGTCCTGCAAAACGGGTTGTTGTTATGTTGGAGTCCAAACATGGGAAGTGAGTCTAAAACAAGCCGGAAGCAACATTTGGAGAAAATATCTGGGATGCAAGCCGTCAGTGCAATTTGCAGGTGGCGCTGAAGAAGAAACGGCTGCTTAATGGGTGTGTTTGATTCGACTCTGCATGTTTCTCATCCCGCCTAACAAGCTCATATCTGCGGCTTAAAAGAGAAGTGGGGAAGCGAATGAATGACCTCAAAAGATACTTACTCTCTCCCTATTTGACTATTAATAGGAGCTAGCAGACTGTGTATGGCGGCGCTCTGCAAAACGCCACTTCACACTTGAACAAAGAGTTTGGCGTTCACGTCAGTGCCAGTAAACTCCAATGATATCCGCAAAAATCCGCAACTGAAGCTCCTCAACTCACACCAAGATTCCACCGAATGCCGCCAAAGCAACGCCGGTCTTGCTTCGTAACCGAGGACTGTCACTGAATATTGCTGGACAGGTTCCAAATACTGTAAATCCACAATTGGGTGAATTTGCAAATTCCAAAGCGCGCGTCCGCGCAGCTTCACTGCATTGCCCAGAAATAGAATGGAGACGAAATAAATCGCCTCAATGCTTAGCTCAACTTTGGAATGACTTTACAGACTTTGATTGCACATTTGGACTTTTTCTTTTCGACTGGCCGTCCATCGCAGAGACCAGATCAACCGGATCCCACCCAGCGATCAATGACCTAAATAGTCGTTCAAGGTTTTCTGCTGTGTGCGCGCATGAGGCCTTGCCGGCCGCAACTGCGATCTGCGTAGCGCAGACGGGGCTTTGCTCAAGCTTTGACCTACATCACAGTAAGTGGGAAGTGATATGCCTCTCAGGATTAAGAAAGCGACCCGACCCCTCATCCTTACAACGTAACCCGGTGGTGGTGATTAACCCGCAGCTATTTTGGGAATTCCTCAAATAGACACCAAACACGACCGCTCACATTTTTCAACAAAATTGTCGACTGTCAAATAATCATTTGCCGTTGTGACTCAACGACTGGAGACCGTTCCCATAATGCAACGCCAATGCAGTCACAGCAAGAGTGGATTCGCCGCATTTGGACATTTTCGCTCCTCTGAAAACCCATCGCATTGAATTACACGGTTTCTGGATTCGACCGGACAAAAAAAAAAAAAAAGCTGAATTCCTCAGCGGCTCAATATTAAAAGTACAGCCCGCCGTCCGCTCTCTATGGGATCCAACGCGCCGACTCCGAAGCCATCAGTTCACACAGCCTCACGTTAATCTCCCAGAATAACGTTGGCCTCAAGTTTCTTATTTTGTTGTTTTCAGTGGCCCGCCGTCTCGGCCGATGCGACACATATGCGAGGCGCTTCGCTGAAAGCCTGGCGAGCTTGCAAAACGCAGCGCTGAGAAAGGGGTCTTCCATCGCTTGTTTTGATGAAACACACCGACTGGGGCTCTTTGGATTTCAATCTCAACATTTTACCACTCCAACAGGAAGGAAGAATGTCAAACTGAAAAGATTTTTTTTTTTTTGTCCCTGGCATATTCTACGAAGTCTGAAAATGATCAAACATGATCTTCAAACTGTACGTTTTATTTTCAGTAAATGAATATCATTTGACATGTGAAAAAAAAATGCAAACATGCTTGAATAACCTTACGATTTATTTATTTTTATTTTCTGTAAAACAATGCACTTTGAAATTCAAGGATAACTATAATAGTTACATTTTAGCATTAAAAAAAAGAGAACGTTATTCAACTGTTCCCGTTTGGAGCCGTTTGGAGATTTTGGGGAGTCTTATTATTATTATTATTATTATTATTATTTTTTTTTTTATGTTGCTATATTTGTCCAACAAGACAAATAAATCTAGAGATTGTACGCTCATGAAGAACTACCTTCGAGCACATTTGATGGCGGTGGGGCGGGGGCTTTCCAATATCTTGACAAGCACAAAAATGCAGTGCAGAATGCAGCGACACGTTACACATTCGCCTTTGCACACTTTATTGGAGTCATTGGCGGAAATGCGTCTGGCAGTAAATGAGATGAAAGTTGATTAGTCGGGCTTGTTGTTATTGGTCGCCGACGTCTTCCGGACCCTCGAGGGCAGCTTTGTTGCAAAGGAATCGAATCACGGTGTTGGAAAAGGACGGTGGTTCTGTTTTATGGGCGGGCCGAACTGCATTCCGACTGCACGCAAGTTAATACAAATGTTGAGACTTTGTATCCGGCCTCTGTGCAAATCGCAAATGGTTCCGAGCATTATTGAATGAGTCCTTCTTGTCTTTTGGAAGGACGCAGCCATCTCGATTCAATCCTTCCGTTAAAAAAGGGTGGAAGGCAGGCCTCCACCAACGAGGGATGCAGCGCACAGATGCTTTGCCTCGGAATGAGGATTCGCACTCAGTCGTGCGCCGACGCCTCCTAATTTACTCCGACTGAAGACCTGCGCAGCGGCCCACTTCACATCATCCAGGGAGTGACGGAAAAATAACTCGAGTCATTCGCAAATAAAGGCAGGCTTGAATGTCGGTGTTTCACACCTTCGGCTTCAGCAGAAAGCTTCATGAAAAGAACAAAAGCCAGGAACGACTTGTTCGACGCTGATTGTGCCGTACTGGCGCGTCATCATTGGCCCAGCGAGTTCCGATTCCAACGGCTGTGATGCATTTCAAATGGACTTTTTTTTTTTTTGTTCAACTAATTTCTGCCCTGCTCCCAGTGCGCTTTAAGAAGCTCAAATCTGAACAACCTGGGAAAACTCACCAAAGGCTCATTGGTTAGCGTGGCTTTTCACGACTTCATTTCCGGCTTTGGCTTTACGCTTTCAACGGCTTGACGCGTTATCGAGTACATCCTAAGCACGGCTGCTGTGCCATGATGCAATCCTAGAACGATCTTGTGTGAAAATGAAATGAGCTCTATTTACTCGAATAAGAGGACACACGCATGCGCGCACACAAACACACACACGTACACACATAAATTTTTACGGGTGTTAAAAAAAATAAATCAATCAGGCAGCTTCAGCTGATCCAAAATGCTGCCGCCAGAGTCCTGACAAACACCAGGAAACTGGGCCACATCACACCTGTCCTCAAATCCCTGTGGTGGAAGAAATAAAAACGGTGCATTGAATTGACTCCATTTTATTTCATCACGTGGCTGCGCACAAGAGAATCGTCTGAATGTGGATACATTTTAAAGTACTGTAGATGTCGGGTCGACTTAAATGTTTCTGGATCCAGTTGGTTTTCTATCGTGCAACCACTTGACAAAATCAAATGGAGTCAATTGAACGCACCCTATTATTATTTTTTTTTCTTTTTTCAGTGTAGCTAGACGGCTAAGTGTGCATCTCCACATGCAGTGTACTGATTTTCTCAAAGACAGCCGCACGGCCTAAGCGGCTCCCTCCTGTGTTCGGCGCTCAGCTGCTGCTTGACACCCAGAATGGGAGCGAGCGCACCTAAAAGACACAGAAGCAGTGAACCGTTTCTCACCCCCATCATCAGCCAAGCACATCCCCCCGGAACCTCGATGCAGCCACAAACATGCGGCTGGCGCTCAAGGAAGGCCGGCAAGAAACACACCTTTCCTCCCACTCTCTTGGTGTGGCTTTCCAAATCATTTTTCCAGTTTCCAACAAACTCAAGAGACGGAATGGCGGCAGGAGTGCTGTCAGGGATTTCAGGCCGTGTGTGATCACTTTGGGCCCCACCACTTGCGGTCAATTCTGCAAATTGAAAAGACTCTTTCCTGGAGCCACTGCCACACATGGACTCTGCCCTCACTTTTCTCCCCCCCTCGCAGCGTCTGCGACTGGCTGCAACGTTTGTCGGCCTTTCACATGCTGCCGAACACTTTGAAAGCGTATTGTGCTCTAAAAAGACCAGACCTGCAGTGCCATGCAGGATTTTTGCCGCCGGGCGATGGAAGAATTCGCTGCATGGCTTCAAAGACATGTTTCACCTCCCATTTCGCTGCTGCTTGATATCGTCAAATGATGTGCAAAGAAACTATAAATAAACACGAATGTCAAGGGGAAGCATTATCATCCCATCTGGGTAATGAGGTGCTTTGAAGATGCTGGTCTTCCTGTCGGGTCCGTGTCTGGGTTTAAGGCAAAGTCTACAGACCAGCTTGGGTAAATATTGAGATTTCTCGAGGTAAAGAATCCTTTGTGGAAGAGCGGGCTTGTAAATGCCTGTTTCGTAGCTCGGGAGCAACTCAGCTGAGTGGGTCATAAGAAAGGAAGATGTCGTGCCACGCGCAGCTGAAAGATTGAGGCGTGTGAAAAGTAGGTGGCAAGACTGGAATACAATTCCAGTCTTGCTCTGGAACACACTCCCTGCTGACCTTCGTAACTCAGACTCATTAACACATTTCAAATCCAACCTCAAAACACATCTGTTTAGACAAGCTTATTCACTCTGACCATAAATCAATTTTTCCATTTGTTTTATTTTATCTTATTTTAATTGATGTTGTTTTTAACATTGTATTTATGTTTTCAACTGCATGTTGTAAGGTGTCCTTGAGTGCTTCGAAAGGCGCCCACAAATAAAATGTATCATTATTATTATTACAATTTGCGGCTACAGGCTACACTGGACCTCAAGTAGGGCAAAAGGCTGTCTCTAAAAACAAAGAAAGTTGTGGGCTTTCCTTCGGCCCCTGCTGCTGCTCTCTGCTTGTCTGCGCGAGCGAGCGAGCAGCGCCGGGGCGGGGGGGGGGGGGGTGCCATCTGGAATGGGG
>CAAKHF010025414.1:8730-28746 GCA_901007745.1 Hippocampus kuda | reverse complement strand
TTGGCGGGGAGGGGGGGGGGGGGGGGGGGGGGGGGGGGGTGCCATCTGGAATGGGGCGCTGGACGAAGCAAATGAGCCCCATCCATTTCAATGCCAGTAGGACCATCCGAAGCATTCGAGACTCCAGAAACGCGGTCATCAGCATCGCGCATGAGTGGCCGCTCATGGCATGCGCACCCCCCAATCGAAGCCCCCTTTCGCAGGAGTCATTTAGTTTCCCAGCCTTGCTGAACATCAGGTGAAATGACTCGCCATTTCCTCGCGCTACGGATCGCACGCCAACTTGGCATATTGTTGTTGCTGTTGCTTTTTTTTTTCTTTTCTTTTCTTCTCCAAACGTGTCAATAGATCAAATTAAATCGATACTTACTTCTCATGCGACGCTATCGGTTCCGCTTGACGGTAATTCCAGTATCCGCTCGTGTGCCGCAAAGCGTTTGTGCGCCTGGAAGCCCGCAGCTGTTCTTTCCGTGCTCTTGACCGGATCCTGCTCCGTCCAGGTGCGCGTCCACCTCCACAAATCCGCCCGCTCCCCCCGGCACGCCGCTATTTCACAGCCGCTTCCTCGATCCTCTCCCCCCCCCCCCCCCCCCCCCCCTAATCGCCAGTCCACCAGGTGGGGCCGACAGCGGTGCCAGTGAGCGGCGATTGTCGATGCGCGCATCCCACGGCGGGATCTGCCTCTCCTCTCCTCTCCTCCTCTTCCTCCTCCTCCTCTTTGTGCGCGGCGCAGAAACTTGCGCCCACTGGTGACGCGTGGAAAGGCGCTGCGTGTGTGCGTGCTGCGGCACCGGAATGCGCCACCAGCACCCGCCTCGCCTCGCCTCGCCTCGCCTCGCCTCGCGCTCCCTCACTCCATTGGGCGCGAGCCACATTGAGTGGAAATTTGAGGACTTTGCTGATACAAAAAATCAAGTGGCACATCATGCATTGGTTGAATTCTAGTTCTGACATTGTGGACAATCTCTGCAAAGATTCTCAGACTGATCGATGTCCATTTATGCCAACAAGCAGCGACTTAATGGATTCTTGCTCAAGTTTTAAGCAAAAGGCTTTTTTTTTTTTTTTTTTTATAGCAGGCACACTCCCCTCATTGCTCCCACAGGCCGTTTCAATGTGTCACTGCTATAGGCTACTGAGCACAATTTAAATACAAAGGTCCAATACAATGAAAGCCACATTCAAGTGCGTTGATGAGCAGTAAAAAGGGTCTTAAATCAAGTGAAAATATAATTTTTTTTTTCTTTTTAGAGCAGGTGAAAAGGAATTGCTCCCAAGTGGGAATGGGGCCAACATAAGAGCTTAATTCACTCCCACCGTGGCACCTAATTCCAGTTAAATTGTTTTCATGATGCAAGTAAGTGAAATCTCCCTTTGAAAGCTTTGTTGATCGTACTGCTCCGAGCTGGGTTTCAAAAGCCAAGTTCTTCAAGTGCACACCCCTCGACACATGAGGTACCGAGCGTAAGTTAAGTCTGCTCGTCAACATGCGATGTCGACCACGTGCACACATAGCAAGAAAATCCAATTCATGACATTGCAATGGTCACCTTCAAATTTGAGTGGATTTCAAAGCAATTGTTCAAGGGTTTGAACTGAATGTTTTCATTTTGGTGGTGCAGCGTGTCAGAAATCGCAAGACTTGTCGCATTGTGTGTGCTTCTTTTTCATAGGGGGGGGGCTACTTGAGGTGATGGAAAGAATGCTGAATCCAGAGACAAAGTGGCTACAAGTTGGCACCACTGCTGCCACCCACGGTGGCATTGGCGATTGCTTTGTCCTGAGCTCAAAGTGACGTGTGTTCAAGTCTTGCGTAATATGCTGACATTGAGAGGCTTACGGGTTGGATGACTTCCGCGAGGCACAATTTGGCCAAAACTGTTGGCCAAATTGTGGCCGACTGGCTAGCACATCCGAAATGCCTCCGGATACAATTGTGAGTGTGAATGATCATTTGTCGACGTGTGCCCTGCAATTGGCTGACAGCCAGTTCAAGGTTTACCCCGCCTGCCGCCCAACGACAGCTGATACCGGATCCAACACACACACGAACCTCGTGGGGACCAGTGCTACATGAGAACGGATGGAATGTGAACAACTGGACCGTTTTTTTTCAAACCTTTACGTTTGTGTCCCATAACGTCCTTTCACGTGCATCCACTTTGAATAAGCGGTCTCAACTTGTGTTCCTTTTCCACTGTACCGGTTGTAGCCGAAACATCTTGCTTTCTACCCTGTGTGGTTGTTTTCCCATGACGGAGACTCAACTGGCTGTCACATGGGATGACTTCACCCGCATCTCATTCGTCAGTACCGCAAAGCCAGTAATGATGTGCCGTTTAAAATAGAAGCGCCCCGTGTGTCTCGAATCATAGCCTTTTCGACTTTGGAGGGGGCTATCAGAATCAGAATCATCAGAATCATCTTTATTGGCCAAGTATGTAGAACACACAAGGAATTTGTCTCCGGTATAACACGCTGCATTAGTATCATCATAAACAAGGACATGACAATGACATTTCGTAATGTGAGTGGACTGCAGTGCGGTGGTACCACCCAGTGACAACTGTTAGGCAATGTGCAATAGGCTATAGGCAATAGGCTATAGATGTGGGTCCAAATATAAAACTTGGAGTGATGGCGTTACCCGCCAACGATTCAATTCACCCGCCACCGGCAGGCTGGCGAGTGTTCCCGTTAATCCCTGGTTGGCGATACCTCCCCCCCCCCACTCCAATTTGTTACGCCCCTGCTGCTCACCTCCCTCCAATCCTGCAATTCCACCACAAACCTCCGAATGCGAAACCTAAGTGCGCTTGCCAACATGATGCAGTGCTCTCTATTTTTTTATGTCACATAGAGACAGCAACCCGCGCAACCGCTTCGCCATTCATGTGATGAAATTGCTCATTTGTCATGATTGTATGATTGTTAACGTTTTGGAAAGCGCTTTGTGACAGCTGCGGATGTTGTGAAAGCGCAACATCATTTCACGAAGTTGAGCTGAGGTATTGTAAGTGCAATTAAATCAATATGCATTAAAAAAAATAAATCGAGCAACACAAGAATATTTTAATCTGGAAAAAAAAAGTGTTTTGCCAAAAAAAAAAAAAAAAAGAAAATTGAATATCATGTCGAACAATGGACAAAAAGTTGAGCAGAGAATGAGAGCAGACAGAAAATCGAGGCGTCAAATGTGCCCAAGTTTTGCCTCCCCTCCTCGGTCCCGCGGCAAGACGCAGCGGCTGGTGCACACGCCCGTGCAGGTTGAGATGCAAAATCTGCATCAGATCGCTCGTATTCAAGATTGACCTGGTGAACCTGGAACAAATAGAACGTTGCAAAGGTAAGGAGTGAATGCATTCGTCGATGAAGAAAAGCATTTCGCTTGCGGGCTTTTGCTTGATATTTAGGAGGAATTTGAATAAATGCCACTTGACCTACTTTCCAAACGGCAATTCAAATGCATACAACCTTGCAGAGTCTTCCTCTTTCCACACCGAGCGATGAACTTGTTCTTTAAAAACTGCACGAGGAGAAAAGTGAGGGGAAAAAAAGGCAGGTGCAGAGTGATCAGAAAGAGGAAATTCACCTCAAGCTGCGCTGTGCTCCCCTGCGAGATGTCGCTTTGACTGAGAGAAGGTGGAGAATTTTTTTTTCTGCTTCAGGCTTGGCAGCATACTGTCCTGCTCTCATTGTTGTTACTGCCAGTTCTCTCAAGTTCGGGACTAGAACAACATCTACAGGCAAGACTAGCGTTTTCTTTATTTGATGTTGCACTGGGCCACTTGGTTTGTGTGGTCCAAAGTAAAATAAGACGAGATATTTTGCTGAGAGTGGGTACGACCCGACAAAGGACTTGACAGCAGGTGAAAGTGGAAGAAGTTAAAAGAAGAAGAAGAAAAAAAAAGGTAATTGCAAGAAAGCAAATGAATGCCTGCTATCAAGAAGATCACACAATGTTCGTGGGGTTGCATTTTTCCAGAAGCCAGGCGGACGAAAATTGTCGTGGAGGTTCCATTAACCTTTACGTAGTGTTGTATTTTCTTCTGAAATCGTCCTTCCCAGAAAGCATTGACTTTCTCCTGCCTGGATCAACAAGAACGTTGCTGGTCATCGTCAGAATGCCGAATGCAAAATCCCCAATCTGGGGATTTTATCAAGAGCTGGCTGCCCGACGCAACGCGGCGCCCAAGGTCAGACTTTTGTTGGTGGACCGAGCCCCCTTTATTTTTGAGTTACATATGCTTCCAAAAGAAAATGACTGGCATTATCTTCAACGTGGTCATTAAAAGAAAACAAGAAGAAGAAATGTATTAATTTAAAAAAAAAAAAAGATAATTTAGCACACTCTAAATTGTCCCTCGGTGTGAGTGTGAGCGTGGATGGTTGTTGTCCGTCTGTGTGTGCCCTGCGACTGGCTGGCAACCGGTTCAGGGTGTCCCCCGCCTACTGCCCGAAGACAGCTGGGATAGGCTCCAGCACCCTTGTGAGGATAAAGTGCATCAGAAAATGGATGGATGGATGGATCATTTAATTGTCTGCAATTGGCTGGCATTCAGTTCAGAGTGTACCGCACCACTGTCCCACGTCAGGGGGGGAATAAACATTGGACTAATTGCCATTCCATGCAAGTTTGACATTGCCGGTATGTTCATACTTGACAAGTGTTTGGTTATCACAAAGCCTGGTGAGATTTCATGATATTAGGATTGCGGATCGTTCCGTCGAATGGGCTCATCCAAAGCCTGTGCAGCAAGCAAGGTTGTGGTACGGGTGCAATGGACGATCGGTGAAAACCCAAAGGACCGCAACTAAATCATCCGTTGTCAAACAAGGGCTTCCTGATGTCAAGGAATACATAAATATGAACTGCGCTTGCATCATTGCAAGAAATATACAGAGGGGTGTGTGACCGATTGCAATATCTGTGAATGAGAGGATACGAAGGTGATTCTCGTATCTCCTATCTGACAGGCTCAACAAACTTGAGATTCCACACCAGTCGGCCCCGAGAGCTCACCATTCACTCCTCCCCCTGTGTGCGCACAGGAACACACACACACACACACACACACACACACACACACACACACACACACACACACACACACACACACACACACACACAAATACATGCGCACTCGCCCAGAACTGGCCTTTTTATTTAAGTGCATTAATATTTAATTTTCGAACATGTTGTGAACGACCACATGAGCACGTACAAAGAACCCCTCGATGAATATGCAACCGTCTCATAAATATTTCAGCATTCCAATTCCCCAGCCGATGGTTCAGTCACCGGAAATCCGAGTCGATCATGATTAGAATTAAAAAAATAAATAAATTGTTGCAATATTTAGTCTTGAAAAAAGTAGAGTACACACAAGTGCTTGCAGTGATGTATAAACTTTGTTTCATGCACATAAGTCGCACATGACCGACAACCTGATTGGTTGTTGCCTCAGACTGAGCAACTGTGATGTCATTTTCCATCGACATGTCACAAAATGGCCGCCCCCTGAGCTGGACAAATACGGTGGATTTTGATACTTAACTCATATTCCACCGACAAAATATTAATCAGAATGCCGTCTTTGGACTAGTAGGGCTCCATAGAACTTACTGGGAAGAAAATTTGGCCTTGAAAACTTGACACAAATTTTCTGTTACGCCGTGCCGTGTCGACGTGATGTATTTCATCGCCTCGTATGCGGTCATGCCGTGTTGCCAACTGTGATTCTTTTGCTTTCGTGTTGCAAGCGGAAGTAGCTTGCAACAGTACACCACCCGTGCGAACGAAGCCACTCAAGGTTATATAGAGCGGTCCCCGATTTATGCCGGAAGGCCAAATCCATCACAGGCGGCCATTTTCGCCATGTCCCAAATAAAATCAAGGAAACCGAAATCAGCTTAACGCCACGTCTCCACCATTCTGGACTACTCCGTTTGATTATCTTCAAACAGGTCAAATGCGTTCACAGGCAAGTCTCTGAATTCACTGTCCACTGTCGTCTTTGAGGTCCAACTTCATTCTAATAAAGACATGGATGCGTCCACACGTCACGTTTATTGTTCCTTTGACTGTGTTTCCGATTTGAAAACCCGAGCACTATTTGTTGAACAAAAATGCATTTAGGGCTGCGATTCATTTTCCACGAGGGTTCGGTGAACTTGATTTTCACGGAGGCACGCATGAAGGCGAGATCGGCCTCTGACACGCTTGCGCCATTTATCAGGAATCTGACCATTATACTGCCGCCGCACCAAGGTAGAGTGGCCTGGATTAAATCTGCAGGACCGTGCACCAGTTTGACCTATTTCGAACCCATTTTTGAGGACACGTCTGCAATTCCACCAAGCATTTGCACTGACGTGCGAAATTGAAGCGGCATGGCAAGAACCACAGTAGACACACGCGCGCGCTCACCGATTACAAAACGGCACAGCAAAATTGAAGTCGTGAAGGCTGATGTAAAAGGAAGCTTCCGACGTTGACGCGCGGTGTGATCCTTTGGAAGCGTACTCCCATTGCGTTTGCTGGCAGATCAGGGTGTGAATGCTCATCTCCCTCCCGCACTTTACACATTTCATCGCTCGACAAGCTGTATCAATCATCCTGACAAAGTTGTTCGGATACAACTTTTATTTTCAGGCGCAGCGCATACAATATGCATCGTGCAGGTCTGACACGACTCGTGAAAAATTCAACACTTGTGCTTTTTTTTCCCCCTCCGGCCAAATCTATTTCCCTGACACGTGTGACATGTTCATGATGGTTAAATACTGGTTCACATATTCACGATTTATTGTATCATTTGAATGAGACAGGCCTCGCGCGACTAAAATGCCTCCCAGGAATGAATCACAGGCGCACTGCAAAACTCGTCTTTGCTGGCTGATTTGAAGAAGTCACACTCACGCAAAATTCAAGTGAACCTTTCGCAGCCCACACGCTTCTGAGCAAGTGTTACAGTCGAACAAATCAGTGTCGGTGGTGTTATTGCTGCTTTAATTGTCATACCTTTCTTTGACATACATCACATTATTGCCATTTTAGGCGATGAGGCTTTAAATCATAAACCTTTTCAACAGGAACGTCAGAAAAACCAAGACGGTCAAATGGAAATTAATCGACTGAAAATGATAAGTATTTTTTTCTGCATTGCAAGTGTGCCTGAACATGCGTCTTCAGTGGAATACACAATAAAGACCAGACGTCTGAAATTCATTCCCCCCCTTAAAAAAAGCTGGGACAGGGACAATGGAATGGTAAAAAAAAAAAAAAAAAAAATAGATAGAAAAAAAACACCAGTTTGGCACATTCATGTCATTGGACAAATTTTGTATTGATTTCCTATTGAGCCTCATCAAACATCAGGATGAAAAACCCTGCAGCCCAATTCAGGGACGGCATCGGCCCGACATCAATGTTGATTTCTTGGTGATGAACTTCAGGCTGGGGAGGAAAAGAGAAGAAAAAGATGTGGCAGAACCTTTCAAATGACCTTTGGAGACAGACACTGTGGAATCACAGCCGTGACATTTCTACTAAGCCAAATTATATTTAGAAATGAAACAACTAATTGCGAGAGAGAGCGTCAATTCCCAGCCCTCATTATTTATTTTGCCAAATCATTATTTAAAATGGAGTATTAATTGAGAATGCATCATTCATTTCTCCTCCTCTCTGATAGCGTCGCTCCAATTTATTTGGCATTGTCGTTGGTTATTATTCCTGTAATGGCTGCGCTAATGTCCGGTACGGTCGAAGAATGTATTTTTAACCGCACCGAGACATGCTCGTCACCATTCCGATTTTTTGCAGCGCAGTTAAGCGCGAGGAGAAATCTTTGCTTTTTTTTTTTTTTTAAAGATGTAACCCTAAATGCTTTTTAAAAGCATAGAGAGGTGACACGCTTCCCCGTGTTTGCTTTTGCTTGAGTGTGTCTCTCTCATGAGTGTTCCACGTCGGTGAGTGTGTGTGTGTGTCCCACGCAGCCTGGGAGCTTTTGACCCCGCGCCTGCCAGATGTTCTGCTAATGGAGCCGGACAATTCTTACACTCATAAGTCTTGGAAAAATTGAAAAAAAAAAGTATCTGGGGTTGAACGTGCTGAGTGTGAAAAGACATATAAACATGTCTTTGGGAGTGAATGAGTTAACGACAGACTTGTTTTTACTCCTCGAAGCCGAATGTGATATTATATATATATATATATTTTTTTTATGCAGGTAAAGACCTCTCCAGGTGTTTGACATCACCTAGGACAGGCAGGCCATTAAATTAAGGCATAATCTTCTCTTCCATGATGCATGAGGTCCAGGCGTGCCTCGTTAAATCTGGGCCACCAAAGCATTCACACATGCAGACACACAAATACACAGCATGTCACAACGGTGCATGCTGCCCTTGACGCGGTGGTGACAAATACCGCAAGAGGCAGATGCAGGTCTCAGCATAATATGAGGGCTGCACACTCCGTTCAAGTGCGAAGCAGAGGATTCGCTTCTGGGCATTAATTATTGCGCTTCTCAAAGTGCTCTCGTCAAGAGGTCAACATGATCTTGGTGTGACTGCGGTGTGATATTTCAGGAAACTCTTGCCGTCCGAGCGGCTTTTAAACTGGCAATAATGAGATTGCAACAGCCTTAAAAGAGCCACTGTACTAACTATGATTGCGTATTTGCACATGCTGCTTCACGCTGGTGACAGGGATGAGTCTGTGACAGCAACTGCACCAGGGACATACTGTGCATAGTCTGCCTCTCCATCTGGAAGACCACGTTTTGATTTTCAGCGGTGCGGTGACAGAGGGCTGACGATTCACAATGGTTCAAAGCCCAGCTGGTTGATTCCTCCCAAGTGATGGACTGAGCTGAGGGAACCCAGCTCTCACTCTGGATTCATCCATCTGGTGTCCTGGAACAACCTCTTCGCAGAACTGGCTGAGACCCAAGCCAAGCCTGTTGCACCGGCCTCCTACTTCTCTCACTTCAGGCTTCATTTGAAGTTGCCTGGTCGATACCCCTTTGGCATGGTATCAGTCAAACTCCGAAGAGGCAAACTCAGCCTGCTTCATTCCATTCCAAATGAAATCCAGAAATATTTCTTGATTTTTGGTCAGAAACCATTGTTTTGAGCCTTTCTGCAGAGACAGACATATCACAATCAAGAGTACCGGTAGGCTTCCATCCAGAAAGCAGAAACAACTACCGGTACTGTATGTGAGGTGGGAAGCAGAGACCTCTAACAGACCCTATAAAACCTTTAAGTCCCATTTATTGTCTAATGTACAATAAATGTGTAGATGAAGCAAATTATGAGCATACCATCACACTATTACAGGACAAGAGGACATGGCTGTATTGCCAGGCGTGAAAATATGCATGAACATGTTGCAACCTTGTCATGCTCATCCATTGCATTAGCTATTGGACTCTGCTAACCCCCATGAACAATCCCGCAGCAACTGCCCGTTTAATGAGGAATGGTTTGTACAGTGTTTATTGTGCTAGCTGTCAAGGAAAATCAAGTGTTTACGGTTAGCTAGGCTAGCGCTCAACTTGCGTGAGGTATTGAAGTCCAGGGCTTTTCAAGTGATGTCATTTGACCTTGATAAGATTAAAATACTTCTATTCCTTTCATCGGAGACGGTGCTACAGTACCATGCCGGATCAATCTAGCTACTCAATGAATGAAAAGTGCTGAAAGGTGACTATTATTGCCTCGACTCTTTCCAAGGGACGAAGGGATTTCGCAAACTTCCCCTCAGTGGGAGCGCTGCGGAACATGCGTGTTGTCAAAGGCAAGTGAGCTGAGAGATGAATGTCATTTTAATTGTGTGTTTGCAGCTGCCAATGCGAGAGCTTCACCAGCCGCACATGAGTTCTTGGGCGGCCCCCCAGGGCAAAAAGGCTTGACACGAGGTTTGCACCATTCATGTGAATCACCATGGCCTGCCTCGGTTGGTCCTGTTATCGAATTGAACATGATGAAGAGTTCAAGTGCCCTGTGCTGTAGAAATAAGAGATAGTAGTATTGTTGAAAACGCTCTTCGCCTTAATACAAACTAGGCCAAGGGCATCATGGGACATTGACCTTGCTCCAGAGCCTGATCCTTGTCTGAGTGTGGCATGTACAGTTGCAGTAAGTCTCATCCCCGAGTCTCTTTGTTCACTGCAGTGCAGTGATGCACCGTCTCACTCTCGACTCCTGGCAGGGCTTTTCATTCTGCCTGTCAAAGACAAACCTGGTTCCAACATTGATGTGGGCTATCAAGTGTCCTGGAGACTCTTTTTTTTTTTCCCCCCTACTTTCTGCTCTACTTGGATTTCGTGGATCAGTAAATCATATAGACGGAGTAAAAAGCTGTTCTCCATGTGAGGCTTTGCAACACGTCTTGTTCAATTGTATTAGACAAGGCATGGACTGAAATGTGCGTTTCCAGTCAATAGTGTCAGATCATGTTTTTTTCCTCCTGCTTCTTGAGCATAGGTGCTGAAATGGGTCAGACTTCAGTGGGGGAATTTCAAGACACGCATCATAATAAACATTTGCAAGAAGAAGGACAAGAATCATCTTTAATTGTCATGCAAACATGCACAGACATACTGGAAATTTGACCTGACATTTCTTAAACTCCTCATTTAAACCAAGAGTGCCATCGAGAGGAGTCAAAGAATGCAAAATTGGTTCATGAAGCAAATTTGAAGTTTCATCTTCCCTACACTCCAGCAAGCACACTTTCATTGACACACACTGGCACTCCAAAAGACATATGTACCGGTATATGTCTTTTTATTCTCCAATCCCAGGTGCTTATTCAGTTTTGTTTTGTTTGTTTTTTGAACATTTTTTTTTCAATGGGTAGGGGTAAAAAAGGGTCTGAAAACGGCTGGCACCGAATGAGTGAAGCGTCTGGGGTATCGGCGTCTTATTGAAGGACACCACAGCTGTGTGTCTGGGAGATGTTAGGGGTCGATGGTCTTCAATCGGGTTAGCCCAAAACGAGTCATCACTTTTACTGATTAAGTCATATGCACCAACCAGTCCACCATACAATCAAGCGATATTGCGCAAACATCAAGAAATAGACGATATATTAATATAAACAATGACTGTTGAAAAGAACTTATTTGTTTGCTGTGTGTGCAGACAAGTGAGTGTGTATCGTTTCTAAAGTTGTCGGTTTTTCTAAAACTTTGGATTGATTCACAGGGCAACTCGACTCAGGCGACAGAGGGGTTTGTAGGACCACTTCTCAGTTCCCTGTTGACCATGTCACTGCCCATGAGCAAGATAATCCACCTGGTGCTGTATCGACAGTGATCCTGTCAAACGTGTTCCCCTCCAGACAGGATAATCGCACACAGCAACACATAAGTGACTCAAAAAATCGAAACGTAAAAATCAATTCCTATGTCTGCACCATTTTCAGTGCAACCGCTATGGACAAATGAAGCTTCATGAAGCACCTGTCATGATTTTGGACTTCTCATGATTCTTGGTTTAACGGTGCAGTGGAAATCCAAACAAATCCCATTGCGCGAGCCTTTGTCTCGAAACCAGGAGTCGGAAATATCACCCGTGCAACAGGAAGCTTCATTTTTCCCATCACCACCCGTGACCGTTACAATGTCAGCTCTCTAAATTAGGTTGGGAGCCTGGTGTTGTCCGACTAAAAAAGGTTGCTCTCGGTGTTTCACAGTTTACTCCAGACACATTTTGGCAAATCATAGATAACATTTTGAGAGGAAACAAAAAGCATCGAGTCTATAAACGGACACATACTAATACAATTTCCTAAAAGAGATTTTCATTTCCATATTAAAATCCCCCCTTAAAAAATGGCATAAAACAAATCCTCAATTGCTGGCACTGAGCCTCAGCGTGTTTGCTGCGGGAGGACAATTAATGTCAAAACAGTGCAGCGCTACGAGCAGACTTTGGCTTCACCCCCAGCCTGACATGGTAACAATGCACCAGCGGGCTTCAGAGCCCTTCCTGCGTGGAGGCACATTCCACAAGATTGCACTGCAACGAGATGCCTCTGACGAGCCCGCTAATGAGGTTGGGGATTGTCAACAACCTTCCCTGGTGCATCTCCAGTCAGCCAGTGCTGCTTTCTGCACACAAGATTGCAGCTCTTGAGACTTGGGCTTGATTATGTCATAACTGGGACCTCTGCTGGCCTTATTAGCGAGGCTAAAGGAGGGTGGCCAATATTCACCCACCACACTCTCATTAAATATTTGCAGCAGCATCAATGTACACTTGCTATTTCAGGGAGACATGTTGGTATGACATCAAAAGAAGTTTTCATCAAACTCTGGCTGGCTCAACTTTTGGTGACCACAACTGGCAGAAAATACCCCAAAGGTTCCCTGTTAGCTTTAGCGGAGACTTTCCTCAGTAAAAAGAAAAGAAAAAAAAATGTCAGTCCAACAAAGGTTGGACTGACATGTCAGGTGCCACAATGTGAGACTTGCAAAATGCCTGAATAAACATTATACCAGCGATAAATGGCTCAAAATAGTTCATCGGGTTGACTGAGGCGTCGATGTGGGCGGACTTGGGAATACTGGGCCGTTTTCCAGGCATCCGCTCAAAAGTTGACACCCATCCATTATCGGAAATGACAAAAATTTTACATTTTTGGTTTTTGCATTGGTAGTTCTGTCTCATGCAAATATTGAGTCCGGCTTTTGTTACCATGACAATGACCAGGAACCGAGTCAGGGCATTGCCACCAACGCCTATGACGTCTTTTCAAATGACTTTCAAGTTACATTTTTTTTTGACTCGGTCAATATTTGAGCAACTTTGCTCACCTCTATAGTGATTATTTAAAAAAAAATAAAAAAAAGTGACAAGCACAACACTTTTGGTGTTCCCTGAAACTTCTGAAGAGTCTGCCACTCCCTTCAGGAGATGTTCATCCTTCTCAGTCCGGACTACAAATGAAGCCACCTTAACCATATCGCTCGCCTTGAAGCGAGTACCCATTACGATTCCCTGGACTTTATGCAAAGCGACGCATTAAGATTCTCCAGTGGAAAGGTCAGATGGCGTCACAATTTCTGCTGTCGATATGTTACAAGCTACCGAGACGCCGACCGACTGAAATATAAGCTCTCTCGTTAAATGTGTGACAACCAGGGGCTACGTAAATGGGAAATGAAATCGTTTGGTGCGAGTACTTTTTGAGGTCAAAGTGTCATTTTTTACTTTGAGATAGCGACCACAGGCCACTATGTTCACCGTCTTGTTTTGACAGAGCCTTCGGCAGCCACGCATCTGTGCGATCATCATGCTGCCAAAACAGAGTCTTGATATGCCACCTCTGTGAGTGAGGTTGACGGCTGATCACTTGCACAGTTTTAGACTGACCTGTGAACAGTTTTTTTTTTTGCGAGAAAAAAGCCTTTGGTAGATCTTGGAGTTGGGGTCATGAGAAATGGGAGCAATAACAAGCGTCGCTTTTATATTTGTGTTCAGTCTCGCAAGCGAGCTGCCTTTGATGAGCATCTGAGACGACCTCCGAAGCAACAGCAAATTGCTCTGGCGACCTCAACCCTCATTCGGTTTCAGTGCTGTTCTCGCAGTTCATTAGTTCTTCCGAGAAACTTCACCAAGCGCTCGGCATGGGTAGCATAGGGAGCGGAGGGACTCTTGTTGGATGCGCCATAACAATGGAAGAGGGTGCAGTCGTTTCATGGATGACTCATTTTTTGTGCCATACTCACGATGTTCCACATGCCATGCTCATTAAGTCTCGAGGCAAGCGCGCCATGTTTTGCTCCCCACCGGAGTGATCCGGAAGCCCATTCAGAAGGTTGACGGCAGATGGTGTGGGGTGTACGATCAGACTGGCGTTGACACATGGCAGGAGGCCGCGTTAGTCTGAAGGTGCTGTGGACAGACAGGGCAAAAATCTAATTCATACAAACCAGCAGGTGGCACAAAGGCAAGTGTATTCACATGCACTGCATGTTGGAATTCAGACTCCCACAATATCAAAGCAGTTCTCTTTTTTTTTCCTCTGAAAAAAAAAATAAAAAAAGAGGAATATATTCAGCCCAGAATAGCGTGTGTTTTCGTCACTATTGTAATTCCCTGGTGGAACCTGCTGCCAGAACTTTAATAAAAAAAACAGGTTGAATTACTCAGAAATTACTCAGCCACTCCACTGTGCTAAGTCCTGCAACTGCACTGGGGAAAAATATCTATTTGTGATTTATTTATTTATTTGTGTATTTAATCTTATTGCTACGGACAAATAGGATGCTGCTGGAGTTCATGAAGTCACACCTAACCTCTAAGTCTTGTTGATCGATGATGTGTTTTATATTTGGGGGTGGGGTTGGGGGGGGGGCGCTATACCTTTGCTGCAGGGGCAATCACGCTTGGAAGAACAAGCACCTTGCTCAAGGGTATGAATAGGAGTCACTTCCTCGATTCATCTTCCTGCTGTTAAATCAGTGGTCTATTGACCCCGCACAATATCCCCCTGCTGACGCAGGAGAAAAATGGGACCTTAATTATATTCAAGAGACAATTTTCCGAGGAAATAATGCAATACCCCAGTGGCAAGGGGAGCTCAAAGTCAAGGGGAGTCTGAAAAGAACGTGAAATTCAAAGGACTCGTGTGATTTTCTTTCTTTTCTTTTTTTTTTTTTTAATCGGCGAGTCATCTCTTTCCACCTTTGAGGGAAAGCATTGAAAAAAATAATCATGCCGAATTATACACCAATTCGCTTTAATTGGTTGCTATCATCGTCGTGGGATCTATTGCTGATCACAAACAAGCATAGCAGAAGTGACGCCCCGACGTGTTTTTTTTAATTTTATTTTATTTTATTTTTTAAACGAACCCGTGGATGCCTTGTTGGGTGTAATTTAGAGAAACCCAAAGGGTCTGCAGAGGGCGACCGAGACAAAAAAAAAAAAAAGACACTGGATGGAACTTTGGTTAAATGCAACTCTCATTTCTACCGACAGAGAGCAGCAGCGCACAACCTTCAGCATCTTTAAAAAGCATGGAAGGGAAGTTGTCTTTCTTTCTTTTTACCTTCCTTCCTTACTTTATCTACTTTCACGTCACTTACCTTAAATCCAATGATTCTTAAACGGATGCATGTTTGAAATGTCAAACTGAAATAGTTTGACTGAATAGGCAGGCAGGGTTAAATTCAATGGACATAATTGGATTTTTTGGATTAGATTGGATTGGATAAAACTTTATTGTCAAATGGACTGTATGTGTAACATGTAACATACAGCACAGATGAAATTTCTTCCCTCTCAACATAAAACAAGAGGAGCCGCTGCGGGTGTCCACGCCACTATCAAAAGAAAAGTTAACAAAAAAAGAAAAGACAAAATAATACAAAAAAAAAACAATCAATCCACCGATCCATTTTCAACACGCTTCTTCCCTGATGGGGTCATGGCGAGCTGGAGCCTATCCCAACTGTCGTAAGGAAACTCTGCTCGACTTTATTTGTTGTGCACTTTTCAAAAAATAGCTGAAGAATAGCTTCTTCTTTTTTTGTAATAGCTGCTACACATAAAGTAAAAATACATGTCCTGCTGAATCAAAAGGCCACAAATCAAAATGTGTTTTAACATGAGCTTTAAACATGCAAATGAAATCAACACGTGTTTCATATACTGTATATGAAACAGTATATGGTAGTTTTGTCGTTAGTAATTACGGTGGAAGCGGAACCGGAGAACTAGACACGAGCTCGGTTTGGAGCTCGTCTTTGAATGCAAGCGGGGAGGCGGTTGGGCGCGAGCTTACTTCAGCTGCGCTTCTTGTGAACACGAGAGGCGCGACAGAAACTCAATTACTGAGGAAATGGAAGTCTCCTCCAATGTGACAGTGACTGCATGTTTTCTCGTGTGTGTGTTGGGGGTGATTCAGAGATGATACCATCAAAGCCCCCCTTTATTTTGTGGGATGAGGAAGCGATGGCGCATCCCCGCGCAGCTGCCCGGGGGCACGCCGAAGTCATCTGCTTGTCACACATCACGACAAGAAACCACGCTGCCGAATGGACTCAACTGGCAGATTCATCAGGTCCCACAATGAAACCGCTCCATGGCAATAATGAAGAGAGAGCATCAGCATTTGGCTTGCTACCTGCAGCGTGCGCTGTCGTATGTCCGGCCCCCATTAACAATCTCTGTAACTCATTTGGCGAAGCCGTATGGCTTTTCATTGACGGCGGTTTAATGATGTTTGGGATTCAGATGGAAGCTGTCTGGGAGGTGCCGTCGCTTGCTGCCTGTTCATGCTCCACCCTTGATCCCCAGAGACACAACAAAGCTGCAAGACAGAGCATCAAGCATCTTCTTCTGTGTATTTGTGGAGACGCATGCAAACTAAATCAAGTGTGCGTGCGACAGATTTATCAGTGGGGGTCTCTTTGTGTCTGTCCCGAAGCTACCAACACATTTTTTGCACACAGCAATGGCAGTGAAGACAACAGCATGTGGTCTGTCCCGATTTGACCCCATTTACGATTTCCCAAAATTCCATTCAAGCATTTAAACAGAGCTAAGATTTCAACCATCGCGCCGGTAGCCGGCCTCAAACATTGAAACTGCCAGCCTCTCGGCGCTGCCAGACAACATTTAATGAGTTGCGGCCAGATTGCTAATTAACTTCCTGTGTTCCACGTAGGCCATTATCTCCGTGGCAACAAAACCAGTTGTCCTTTTTCACGCTTTAGACTACCGGTATTTGCATTTGTGTGGTTATATCCCGTCTCTCCTCTCAACAATAGATTGGGAATGTTGGTGTAAGTTCATATGATTGGATGAATAATGAGGTCTAATCAATGCAGCACATGATTACACAAATTATATGTGGGATAGGGTTGTGGGGGGTGGAGGTTCCTTTGAGGTGAAGGCCATTAATATAGCAAAAGGAAGGGGGATCTCGGTGTGCTGGCTTGTGTGGCTCCCAGCTCCCCCCCAACACGGGCCTTTCTGTTCTCTGTCAAAGTGACATCAGTCATGCCTGGTTCAGCGCCGCTCACCTCCTTGACGACACACGTGCCATTTCCTCTCGGAGCCCCAGCTGCTCGAGATGGGGTCACGTGGCCACATTCGACAGGTAACAAGATCCAGCGTGGCTCATCCGAATGCGGCAACAGGAAAGAACACGCAGTCAATTGGCACAAGAAAACGCTGCAGACCGCCGCTAGGAAGAAGCGCTCTTGAGTTAGGACGCCACGGAGAGGCTTACAATACACTCTTCATTTCACCAAAGCACTTGGATGATTGTTCGTGTCATTGCATCCGGATCTTTTTTTTTTTGTTTGTTTGGCTGTTTTTTAGATGTGCATTTATGATGTGAGCTGGGATGCGTGGTGAGGCCACTCTCGCTCCAGATGTGGCCGAGGTAAGACACTTACGCCACGCTCCCCCAATAGAACATTTGAATGCTTTGATCCGATTGTGTTCACCTGAAAAGCACAATGGAGTTGGAGGGCATTAAAAAAAATCCAAATCAAAGTATACAACCGATGCTGTTTCGACACACGTTTCAACACCAGACAAAATCTGTGTTGTCTTCATCAATGCCGATCACGTGTGATACTGTATCGAATGCTAACGTGATTGAGAGCCGACTCAGCACAGCTGCTTATCACAACAATCCTGCAAGTAGCGAGCTAGGAGGCTATGAAATCTAATCATAGACAAAAACATCCTGTCCTGGACTAAGACTTGCAATATCCAAGAGCAAAGTGAACCTTTCAAAAACTGCATTTCAGTTGATTCCCATTGTTCTCGTCTGAATAGCTCCAGGGCTCGAGTCTTGATTCTGGGTTTGAAATGATCGATCCTTTGGTGAGCTCCTCTGCAGGTTACGATCACTTGATCCTTCTTGTCCCCCTGCGGGTAGCGTTTGTGTGGCTAGCCAATGTTTTAGTCACGCCTCTGAAGGCTCCTGAAATCATTCAATCGAAACAGACAAAATAACCACCAACGTTGTCCCATGGGCACAATTACAAGCTCCCGCGCCTTCTTCTGGAGCATCATTTCTCATTCAAACATTGCCAACTGTTCTTACAGTCAGACATGCCGGCCAGTGCGGGAATCAAAGAGATTGCTGATGTTTACGTCTTTCTCATGCCTACTCAAATAACTGCGAGTATCGGAATTCTTGCGTCTTGGTGGAGATCGGACATGTCGCATATATGATCCGCTCGTTTGAGTTGCACAATCAGCCAGCCATTGTGTTCATCCAATTCCCCAGAAATGTCATTCTCAAAATCGCATTCCCACGGCAGAAGAAAGGCCTCATTTCTCTTCTCATTCATGTCTTTCACAACATGGGCAATTGCATTCAGAAAACGATTTCCTCTTTAAATTTAGATTAGCAACGCAGTGCACGAAAGAGAAGCTGCAAACGCCGATCTTGTCCCGGTTGGTTAAATACGCACGGCGGTGAACTGAAGCCAGCTCCCATTGTACTGATTTGTTTCTGTATTCTCTACAATAAAGACAACACATGCGCGGAATGGATCTATGCGCTGCAGAATCAATTATCTCCTAACAGCGCTCTTCACTGTAAAAGACAAGTGTGCCAAAACACAAATGCACATATCTAATGAGAACGCTTCATCTTTATCACAGTGTGTGACAGTTATATTGCGGTCGGACGGCGGGCAGCGTATTCCCCATTCGCCGATTCACAAAATGACTGACAGACACTGGCACCGGTCTCCGATCCCAACTCGCATTTTACAACGGCAAGATGTGGATTGCTATGGAAACAGATTTGATACAGCCCTCGAGCCCCCACCCACCTTCTCCCAGACACTTGTGAATCACCCGACTAATATCTCGTACGGGCATGCCCCTTGTCGCTCTCATAAAAAGGAAAGGATTCCGCAAAGGCGTATGATTAAGCCCGATCAGCGGAGCTGAACCTCTCCAGAGAGAGCGCCTGCACACGGCGCAGTCTGCCGAAGGAAAACTCGCTCGTCCCACCTGCTGCTGATATTAATTACGTCTCGAAAAGACGGATACAAGACAACTCACATGAGCAATGGGGAAGCTCATATGGCATTCCTTTGGATGGAAGGAACGGGGCTTCAAATTTTGACGTGAATTTCACGAAAATGCGCCAAACGAACCTGCGTCTTATGCCCGTTCTCATTTCGCATTTTCTGAATATTGACGAAACAGGCAAGTGCCCCGTGAAATGACATTACTGCAGAGCGACACTTGCCCGACGGTCGACAAAAGTGATCGTCGTGGTTTGGAAGAACTCTGGTCACAGTCGCGTCAGCATCCTTTGCATAAAAGCAGCCGTCATGGAAAGAAGACTGTCTATGTAAAGAACCTTCTCTGACTGTACGAGGAGGCCGGTATGTTCCCACCATCGTTTATTCGCAAAACCTTGTTTCCATAGCACAAAATCGCTTCTTCCTTTCAACGCGCTGCCCCCTTCAAGCAAAATGACTTGAAGTTTTTGTTTTTTTTCAAATTTCTAGCGTTTCCATTCGGGTTAATTTCCGTAATTCTTGAAAATACAAATAAAAACAGGTGGATTAAAAGCCACCTAATAATCCTCCAAGAAATTGCCCAAGATGAAGGCTAACTTGCTCTGCGATAAATAATTCTAAAAATAAATAAAGAAATACGTAACTAGCTTGGAAGACCCTGCTAAACAATTTCTTATTTCTTTTGGAAAGGCGTGGAAGCTGTTCTCGGGGCTCCCTCACAGAACACTGTACTATTGTTCTGTTCTTTTGCCAACATAATCCATCTTCATTTTTGATGAAAGGCTATATGTGACTGGTATGGAGTGGTGAGCAACACACAGCCTGCTTATTTACTTCCGGCTCATTTATTCTCATTATGCAGCCCAGCAGACATCAGCGTGGGGATTTCTGTCCCATAGCGTTTCAATGATCCAGAGAAAGAGACAGCTAGAGAGAGAGAGAGAGAGAGAGAGAGAGAGATCTATCTATATATATATATATATATATA
>CAAKHF010025412.1:11247-26258 GCA_901007745.1 Hippocampus kuda | reverse complement strand
TCGCTTCCCCCCCCCTCCCCCCCACTCTAATTTTTTTTCCTCAATGGTAACCTTCTGCTCACAGCTGCCCTTATGCCTCCACATCAAACAGAGCAGGTACTCTGCTACGTGGGATAGGAAAGTGCAGAAGGTATTTTTTTTTTTATTGTTGATTTCTCAAATGAGAAATGGGTGATGAAGAGAGGGTGAAAAGAGAGGTGGAAAAATCCTTTGCATGTGTGCAAGTAACACTCTGTGTATGTAAAGACTAATGGAGTGTGTGTAACCTTGGAGGTCAATGGAAATGTAGAGATAAGAGTATTGTGTATATAGAGCCTGGTGAAACCAGGGCTGACACCGTGCATTACATCTATTCTACCACTCCATTAAATACAATATAACATGGCCTTGGATCAATGTTTGTAATGCCAATATGTCTCAGTGCACCATGGATTGCATCTGTTGAATAGATAATGTGTTGTGGGAAGCAAAAATAGTGAAAAAAAAATCAAAACAAAACAAACAAACATGTATTCACAGCACAATGAAACTGCTTCCATGAATGAGAAAGCCATTTTCCCACATTGAACGGATGTTGACTAATAAGATGATGCTGTTGCCAAGCAAAATAGATCGCGCTTGTCTTTGTGCTACTCATTTCGATAACCAGTCGGACTTCATTCAGACCAGACTGAGAGAGAGATTTGAGAAAGACCTCATAAAGTAATGGAGCAAAATCTGAAGTTGTGACTGAAAAGTTCACAATTGATGACAAAAAAGGTATATTACAAATACCAGATACAAGTAACTAGGCTTCTCTGCCGCGCCATCATGTACTCCTGGAAGGATTCATCGCAGATCATTGCCGCTCTGCATAGCGGCCATCTTGATGTCTTTCAGATGTTAAAAATTGATCCTCTTGAGCTTGTTAAAGAGGACAAGAAATCACACTGAGTCAGGTCATTGCTTTCTTGACCAAAAACGGTAAGATGCTCAGGGTACAGTGAGCAGGCGCGTTGATGAAGCAGCTCCAACTTCTGCCATAGCTCCCTTCTTGTCGCGCACTGAACGAAGCAAATACCTGTTGATTTTCTGCCCCGCATTAAAGAGGACAACTTGTAGTTTGTGTTTGAAATATAGTTTTGGTGACAGCGGACCTGGAATTTGTCTGAAATTACTTCGTATATTAATATGCTCTCATGTGTGACTGTGAATAGTGTGGAATATCAGCATCGGTAAACAAGGCTTGAAATAAGTTGTTTTGCATGTCGAAACATGTTGCAGCGTCACCCCTGAGTCAATAATCATTATCTACTTCATATTTTCTGGTATTTTAGAAAAAGAAATATGTAATTTTGAAAAATAATAGCCTTGAAGTAGAATGTACTTGTTTTTTTTTTTCTTCCAAATACAGGACATATGAGCTTTAGTATCAATAATATATGAGGACAGAAGAAGAAAAGAATGAGCTGTGAGCTAAATTATTGAGGCTTTCATATAAAGGAGCGATGAGCTGAAGTCTATGCTTAAAAAAAAGGACAGAGCACATTAGATGTTCACAAAAACACAGGACACACATTCAGACCGGCACTCGCATATACAAACATTAGGCGCCTTGTGTGTGTAAGTCTTAATGGAGTCGGCCAGACGCACAGACAGGCGGGCAGGGTGGGAGACTGGGCCACACAGTCTGCTCTGCCTGGGAGCACACATCCAAACTCAGCAAGCCTCAGAAGAAGTGCCCTGAGAACAAACGGACATGTTGCCATTCAAAAACTGAAAACATGTCGACGCCGCAGGCGTCGTTGCATTTTCTTATTCCCCGAAATGCAGAGGGGGATTCCAGGGTCCGTCACTCTTTGTTTTTCATTCCTCCTTTTGTAAAATGTACTTTTTAGGAGTGGGTTCTTCTTGAGGCCAGACTTCTCCCCCGTGTTCGGCTCCGTCTGGCTGGAAGCCGTCCAGCGGCGGAGCTGCCTCTGTGGTCCCATCACTCAGGGTCTTTGTTTACAGGGTGGATCAATAGTTAACTTGCTGCGGCTTACACGAAGCTGTAGATCTCCACCGCCGAATAACAGACCTCTGGCAAATTTCTGCCCCGATGCCGTTTGTGGTGACCCGAAATGACTGCAGGCCTAGCTTGACGATCAGGGTCACCGCCAGTTAGCTTATCGATGTTGCTGCTCTTAGGTAGTAACCAAAGCATTTTTGTTTGTCTTGTTTCTAGAAACCTGGGTTATTAATAAGAGGAGTTTTTTTGTCTATATTAAACCATGTTTCCACTAAACAGTAATTTTCTTTTTGGAGCCCAACCCTAATCTGAATTTGTTTTTGCGGAGGTATGTGTAGTTGGGATGAGCTGGGTTGACTATGTAAAGTTTGCTATTGCGTAACCAACTCATTAAATCATCAAAGATGAGCCCCTTGAGAAAGGACAATAGGACTCATTTTTGAATTGAAGGACATTTTGGGTTCTTAAAGTTCCAATGATGACCTATAATTAGAGCTGTGTCACACTTCACTTCCTAAGTACCAAATCACTTCATGTAGCTCCCAAATAGCAGGCCTTGAAAACTTGGAGCATTGATAGTCAAAGGATAGAAACAACAACAACAAAAAAAATCTACGTTCAAACTGAATCTCACTCTTCTGTTTGATGAAAACTACAGTACAAGGCAGACTGTGCATTCAAGTGTGTGCGTTTTCACACCTGCAGTCATTTCGTTTTCCCCTCCCACGTTATTTTATTCAGTAGAAATTTTACCTTGTTGACGTGTGCTCATTATCAGCAGGATTTACAACCCCTGATCAGTAAACAATTTAACTCTATCACGTCTACATCACACATCTAAACAGCTACACTGTGTAATCCGTTAACACAGCCTGAGATGTTGTATCAGTACAATATCAATGAAAAATTGGAATTTAGAACAAACCAAAATAATGCAATGCTCTTTTCTCCCCAGTGACCATCTCTACCAGTGTGTCATTCGACGGGCTGTTGGTGACGGGCCTCTACACCTCCACACCCGTCCAGTCTGCTCCCATCCCGGCGCCGGCAGCTTTTGGCTTCGGTAAGTCTGAGATTAAACCCGCAGTGTGACATCCTCACTTGTGATCTGAGGGCCAACGTAAGCGCTTCATTGTATGCTCAACTTAGCACACCCTCACCGATGACTGAAATGATGAAGTTTCACAGGGCACACGACCCAGCTCACTGATCCACATCCGTTCCCAGAATGAGGAGAGGACCACTTCCTCTCCTCGTGTTGTGACAGGCTATGATATAAGAGTGGGAAAACCAATGGAGTTTTGTGTCATCTCTGGGAGGAAGAAAGCAGAATAAAAAGACTAGACTTGAGAATTGAAGCACAGTGTACTAGCGGTTAGCATATCTGTTTCACGGTTCGGAGGTTGCAGGTTTGAATCTCCATGTGTCCTGTGTCTTGAGGATGTGATACATGGAAAAAAATAACTACCACACTAGCAAAAATGAAATGTGTCTGAAAAGGGGGAACAGGTCAAATAATGACAAAAAAAAAGATTAGCCCTAAATCAGACCTTTTAAGAGATACTAGCACTATGTTGGTGAGGGTTTTTTGGTTTTCTTTCTTTCTCTACAGTAATTGAAAACAGTTCATGGTACAAAGAAATTCAAGACTGCTGCGGTAACGCATATGGTTCATTGTTATAACAAATTGTTCCAATAATACGTTCCATATTTGGACGATAACTCATTTTGTAAAACAAGATTACCAGACCAGTCTACTACAACATGCAGACAAAATATTTGTCATGATGGCTGAGAGCAGTCAGCATTCTCATTTGTTGGTGTTGAGGTCAAGAATCTGAAGTTCTTCCACACTAAGCTCATTCTAACAGGCCATCTTATCGACCTTGCCCATTCATACTCTAATAGACAAAAAACCCTTCCCCAAACAGTCCACCCAAAAATCGGCGACAAAGAATAAGGCTTTGGTAAAATATGCAGAATTAAAACAAATCAGAACGTTCCCTTGATTGATAGATCAATTATTATTTTTTTGACTGAACGGACACTCTGACTTTCATACACCTGGCCCGGTCCAACTGTATTTTTGTCAATTCCCCACCAATAATGATGGAAGACTGAAAAGCGCAGAGCGTAGTCTGCCCTGATCGCTAAATCAGCTTGGAAAAGTGTGTGGGATTTTCGATCACGTGTTCACTTCATATACGACAATGTTTTCTACATTTAGTCTTGGGGATGAATGTACTTTAAATGTATGTACCTAGCCAAGATGTAGCTGAGTTGAAGCCCACCTTGACCTCTTTCTAGACAAACAAAGAGAATGTTCAAAGTCTGTCAAGTATGAATAGATGCAGCCCTTGCCCGCACCGGAGATTTCTTGAGGCCATTTGACCAACAATAAAGAAGTCCTTGGAGAAGAAGCCGACTGGCCCAGAATATCTGCTCGGTGGGCTCCTCTCACCCAGAGGCTTATTTTAACTCTGGCAAGTGCAATGCCAAATTTATTGGTGATGCATTGTAACACCTTTACTTCACTCACTTAAAAAAAAAACAACAAACATTTTCCTTCACAGAATGCCTGGCAATAGCCTATGAAGCTGCATTTCCAAAATCCTGTTACAATTATTTTTTTTTACTCTATTTCATTACATGGGGTGGGGGAGGGGGCTTTCAGCTGTGTGCAATTTGAGTATGTGTCACATCTGGACGGAAAAAACAAACAAACAAGTTTCCTCATAGACAATGCTTCATCAGTTTGCTTGAAGAAAGTTGCTGATGTTTAAGCGAGCCGGAGACACTTTGAAGCTCAAGATGTGGACCAGCACTATCATGATTTGCATTGTTCTTGTGACAAGGATGTGAGGGGCCCGAGAGGGTCGTCCAGGTCAACAAGGGAGTTTTATAATGCTGATGTTAGTGTCTAGCGTCTCGGAAGGGGTGTGGCTCTAATCCCTCTTAACTGAGGCATGTGATGAACACAGCTACACACATACAGAGACGTGCACACAGAATTCAATCAAGAAATGCACATGCACACACACTCCAGCTGTGAACATCTGTTTGAGAGGCGAATGGCGGGCGAGCATGTGGCTGACAGATGTATCGGTGCAGGAAGCAGCATGAAGCTTTGGACACGGCGACTGAAACATCTTTGCACCAGCATCATTTATCCGTGTCCTATTTTATGATCTGACTATTATTTGTAAACGTATTACATCCTTTTATAACAATGTTAGACACACCTTTAACATTCAATGACACCTCAAGTAGAAAATACGTTGCCCTAGTGGTTCGCACGCATGCCTCATAGTCGAGAGGCTGGTTTCATACATTCCAAAAAACATGCATGTGAGGTTCAGTGAATACTTGAAATTGTCCGTAGGTGTTAATGTGAGTGTGAATGGTTGTGTTATATTCATACTATATGATGATGACAAGTCCAGGGTGCACCCTTCCTCTCGCCCAATCACAGCTGGGGATGGGCTCCAGCACTCCCGCGACCCAACTGCACACTCCAACCGAAAATGGCGAATGAATATTCAGTACGAGGGCCGACTTGGGACAATTTCATTGGTCCGCTGTGACGTGTTTGGTAATTGCATTGCTCAGATGTGACAACACTAAAGTAAATCTTTTGACAGCTTGAAGCTCGCCAGTCAAAATGTATCAATAAACTGCATTACATTAAAAGCGGCAGGGTTCAAAGTGTTGGGGGAAAAAAGTAGCGGCCTATCGTCCGGAAAATATGGCAGTCAAATTCCCATCACTTATGACTGATACCTAACGTAGCTGAAAATTGGAACAAAAATATCAGAAACACATTTCAGTATAGTCCGAAACAATTGTAAACTAAAAACGTCAATAGTAAATTGTTAGTGTCAGATATTTATGACACTTGTCTTAGATTGGATTTCATTCACTTGTGTACCGAAAAATGTGGCCAGTGAGTGTAGCGTGCAGCAAACGAGACAGTATGGATGTTTCGACAGACGAGAAAGGGTGTGTGGAGGTTTGTGTTAGACAGTTGTTTAGTGGTTGGTGTGGTCAGATGAGCGTGTAATTCCCCAGTTCACTGTGTCACTCTTACTCAAACTCATTAAACCAGCACCATGTTGCAAGGCTCTTGTTCGGTGCGCCTTTTATGTGGATTATTGGCGGGTGGTTGGGGGTGGGGTGTGTATGTCACATCCAGACGCCACAGCATGGAGGGAGTGAAAGGGAACATTTTATTGGCTTTCTTTCATTCTGAATAACAAGGCCCTTCACACTGCATTTGTAATAAAAGTGTGAGGCTTTGGGGGGGCTGACGTTTTACTGCATCAGAGCTCCTCAACACCCACTCATTGTCAAATTAGCTCAGTGGAGCAATTGGGCTGTTAGTCAGGGTAATGGGAATAATGTCACATTTGCTACTTAGAGCTTGGAGATTCACCACGAGCCGCTGGGTGGCTCACAGCAGAATTTTTAGGCTGCCGTTATTACTCAGCTATGGCAAGTGTGCAATCAGCCAAACTGGAGAAAAAAACATTGTTTGTAGGAGCCAGACGTGGTTAAGAAAGAAGGGGTGTAGAATGACTTAGGTTTTTTTTTTTTTTTTAAATATACCACCTCATAAAATCGCCTGACACCGCAGTGGAACTGTTTCACTGTGCCGGGGACTCAGTGTGGTATTTGGGGCATTTTACAATCATAACATGCACTTGTAATGTGGGTTAGTGTATAAATTGATTCATTTTGGTCTGTTCTACTGAGCATTGGAGATGCTGTCTCAAGAGCGACGTCAGTGCGGCCTGAGTCAACTGCTGGAGAATTCCGACTGCTTCATGTTTTTCCTCCTTTTGACATTTATTCCATTTAGAGCTCTTTGTTTCCATTCCAACCTTTTGGCTTTTCCAAACGGAATTCACGCAGTCTTCAAACCGTTTTCGATGAAGGACAAGAGCAAACCTAATTGTTTTTATGCATCTGCATTTTACACACCAGTTTGTTGAAGTGCTACACTACATTGATGAGATGATTAAACACCAGAGGCAGGATTCTTGATGGAAATAAATATCTCATGGTTCAGTTGCTGCTGTCATGGCCAAATGTTTTCTATCATGTTTAAAAAACAAAAAGCTGTTGTAAAAGTCTCCCTCAACGTTGAAATTATGGGGATGAACCAAAGTCTTTAATGCAGAGGCCCAAAACTGATGAGCAAAAAAGCCAAGCAAAGTGGTGAGATTAAAGTGAAGGCAGTGAGTGCAGTGCGGGAGGGCGAATTTGGACAAAGAGTGAATGAAAAGTGGCAAATGGCGAGTGATGAGAAGCAGGGAGTGAGGAGGGGGATGAGAGAGAGCGGATGGGAGCATGATAGGATGGCGTTCCATCACACCCGGTATCTGCGTGGCTGATTGGTGTTGCCGTGTCGATGCGAAGCTTCTCGGAACACGGTCACTGATGGATGGCTCATTCACGGGGTGATGTTTATTTTGTTATTAATTTGCATATTTGTATGCATTTGTGGCACTGCTCTTCTTTTCCAGCAAGGGCCAGTCCTCATCTCAGTATGATGGAACTGGCTGGCTGACAAACCGACAGCTTAGTGACAGGGACATTCAGCCCCCAGTCTGTCCTCATGACGGATGGCCTCCTGCTCACGCACGAGCTATTAGAGATGAATTTCGGCTGCACCTTGACCTGTGGAGGAGGGGACAGCTAGCGTGTGTGTGGTCAAAATTGCAATCATTCTGCATGAAAACACGCACAGAAACATAGACCGGCTCACTTTCCTATTACAGTGAACCTCAGTTTCCCATTTAAACTTATTATAGCACTTATGAAAGTCTTCCTTAACACTTGTTCTCACTCTTGATGTCAAGAAATTGGAGAGTGTTGTTTGGCATCATCTTGAGGATATCAGAAGACTCTCTCACAGTTCTTCAAATAAGGCAAAGTGTGTTTGCCTCAAGCTATTGTTTTACTCCCATTTGAGGTTTGCTGTAAAACTGACACCCGAAACAAAAGAGTGGGAAATGCTGGCACCGAAAGTCTGCTAGCTTAATGCTAACAACTACTGTCATGCAAAACGCCATAGACAGGCTAACGGAAATTAGTGTAGATGTTACCTATAAATAATAATTATAAAGCTTCAAACTGCTGTTTTAACACACAGGGAGCAGCAACACATACAATGGTGGCTTGAGATTTGAGTGACGGAAATTTTTTCGAACTATTCCTGATACGAGCTATGGATCAGTTGCTGGTTGTTGCCAATCTCGGCTGAAGGCTACTGTCAAACCTAACATAAAACAAACAGACTTACACGTTGCGTATTTCAAGCAACCACAAAGCCTCCACTGCGTTAATGCTAACATAAAATGGAAAACTCAATAGGCACACCAACTAAGAATTCGCATCTGTGTTGGCAGTGTTGACTGAAAATGACATCACAGATGCTCAGGGCTCAGGCAAAGACTAATCACAGATCACCTTGAGAACGTGACATGACCAAACTCTTCAACAGTTGAGTTGTGATTGGTCATGACCTGAGCCCTGAGCATCCCCCTTGAGATGGATAAAAACAAACAAACAAACAAACAAACAAACAAACAAACAAACAAACAAACAAACAAACACAAACAGGCGCATTTTGCTGCTTAATCCATATTCCACAAACACACTTAGTAATCACAATGTCGTGTTTAGACACATGAGGCAACATAATTATTGGAAAGAACAGTGGCTTGACCTCCCCTTTAAAAAAATGTCACTGTATATGCAATCATGTTTTTAAATTGCAGTTTCCACCGTCATCCATCTTATGACTGAAGGTCGGCTGTCTTCGCCCACTCACCAGCCGAGCCCGATTGAATGTCGGCTGATGAGCGATGGCGGCTCGTCATGTCGCTATTTACGCAAACGCACTCACAATGCTGAACAGAGCCCCGACCTATTCTCACCCGCATCTCCCCTGAGAGTGCAAGTGTGTTTCCTCATACCCAACATACCACTCTTACAAATACACTTCTCATCATGTAGCTCCCTGCTGAGTGTGTGTGTGTGTGTGTGTGTGCGTGCATGTGCAGGGAAAGGAGGAATGCTGTAGCGAAAGGGTGGTGCAGGGCGGTGGAAGGGGCGAGGGAAGGCGCTCCCAAATGGAAGAGAAGCTGTCAGTCCCTGGGAGACTTCAAACACGTTGCATCCCTGTGATCAGCCTGCTTCCTGGTTCTCTGCTGACAGCTCCCTGACTGCGCCACTTACGCTTGCTCAGACACACACACTCTCACCACCGCAAGAGCCTCCGCACGCTCTAACTTATCTATTCACTCCGCAACACATCCTCACATTCAAGATGCACACATTTGCTCTGACACCCTTCATTACAATAACCTTGAACGCCGACATCCGTTCTTCAGAGTCCCAAACTGTTGATGCTTGGCTAGTAGGTGAAAAGAAGGGAAGCGAGCTGGTGCTGGCAGCAGCAGCAGCAGAAGTGGTGAGGATGTTAATCATTATGATGATGACTTAGCCATCACTTTTTGCCCGCTCAGCGCTGCGACGTCGCAAGGTGCACGGCTCCTCGTGACGGATTCATTAGTGTAGAAGATGAAATGAGTTGTCAGGAGCAGGGCTTATTTGTGCTCTCTGAGGCATAAACTTGGGAGTGGAGATCAACTGGGACGGCTGGCCCCCTCCTCATGAGTCTTCTTTCCGTCTCCTTCACAATGACAAGAGGCTAAAAACAGGTGGCTCAACTTTGGGCTCCTTCTCTGAATCCCAAGGACGCTTGGGTGATGATGCATCACAAGCCAAGTCCGTCCGTCTGCTAAGCTCCCCAGCCTGAGAGTTAAAAGCAAACGCACCTTCAAAGAATTCAGAGAACTGTCTCCATGATTAATTCAAGCGATATCAAGAGCAGAGTCGAGACCAGCGCATTAGCAATGGCCACACCTCCCAGCAGAATAGCTCGTTCCTCTCAGGTGAGATGGAGGTACACCTTTCACTTTCTACTGCTGTTCACTGGACCTTCATTAGATGTGCTTGTCTTTGGTCCTGCGTGCTTGACCACAAACATGTATAAACCTTATAAGATGTAAGCTAATATGGAAGCACATTTTAAGCTTTGCTGTGGTTCCTGCATGCAAACAAGGCAGAATGGCGGCCTGTGATAGATTTCAAAGCAGCATGCATCTGTGTACTGGCCATTTTCTAATATGTATTATTCCATTTCATCCCCCCCCTTGTTGGAAAGCAGCAGGCGTAGGCCGTTGCTCCGATGTGTGGTCTCACTTGAACTGGAGTTATTTTCTGCCACGCTGAGAGATTGGTTCCATGCCAGAAATCAGGAGCGGTAGAAATATAGACGCCATTTGAGTTCGAGACTGGTATTTCTGTGCACACAATCGGGTTTGCGTCAGTTCCAGCACAAGAGGCGAGTTGACTTTGAAGTGCGTCTTCTGTGGTGTCATGTTCCATACCTCCACATGCACCTTTCAAAATGAGTAGGCAGCTGTGGGCTCAGCGTGCAAACGCAGGAAAAGTGATTTTACAAAGCCTTCTCGGCCTCTGAGCACTATTCATATTTAAAGTTCCCTTGCAGGGAGTGTTAAAGGAGTTGAAGTGCTCTCTGCTGCATGATGAAGAGGATGTGTGGTGATTCTACAGATTTCTTCTCTCCAAAAGGACTTGATCGAATCTCTCCGTCCACTCTTTTAAAGCCTCAAAGATCCCCTCTGCTCACCCAGATTCAATCTGACCCATATTTGACAGGAAAAATAGTTCTTAACCTCCTCTGTTTATCGCTCTCCTCCGGAGCCAGACTCTGGTCATCATTAGTCCTCTGCCTCTCAGCTCCAAACCTCGTCTATATTCACAATAAATCACACTAAAACGCAATTAGTATGCCACATGCATGATGCGGAGCAAGGGCGACATGCTTTGCTTCCCGTTGGCTTTGCACTGGCCCTTCACCTGTCGCCGTGGGTGTCGCTCATTCCCAACATGTATGTCAGCACACAGCCCGCGAGAGCGCAGCCCCACCAGTTTGTTTATTTGCCGTCTGGCGCCGCACGGACGCGGGTGCTAGAAATTAGCACAAGTCAAATCAGATTAATTAATCCGCGGCTCAAACTATTAGTCCAGGAGTCGCGTTGAATTAAAAATCAAATTAGCCTCGGCGCCTGCCGGTAAAGCTGCTGTGATGTGTGCCTGCCAAGCCACGGTGACACACATCCACAGAAGGCTCATGGCTGTCACTGATGGATGGACATGTAGCGGGATGGAGAGGGAAAAGTGGGTGCACAAGGACAAACGGAATGGCAACTTGGTGACTTTGCCACGCCGTGTGAAAAGTTTCTCCTCGGGCTCACAGTTGGCCGACGTCCCACGGTTGTGCCTCCGCAGGCACCGGTCAGTCCACCAGCATCAAGTCCAGCATGGCTTTTCAGTCAATCACACTTCACCCTGATGAATTATATAACACTCTCATTTTGAGCGTGACCTGGTCCAATTTAATAGTAGACTTCTGTACATAATAAAATCAGAGTGTGAGCTAAGATGATGGCAGTTAAAATTCATTAAAACGCTGATGACTGACTAATAGAAAGAAACAAACACACGGGGTTAAAATTATTATCCTCACTGTTTGAGGGAGCAACAGTCCACCATGTTCTTACATTTGCAAAGCTTCCTTATCAAAATGTCAACTTTCCGCCATCAGCTTCTACCATTACATGCCGTAGAACGAATGCCTGTAAAATGTTGCATTAGAAGATCTGAAGTGGGACTCAATCCCTTCTGGGACACCGGTCAACTCGCCTTTATAAACATTTTTATTAACTGTGCAGGCATTGTTTTAGGCAACATTGCCAACTGCCATTCAAGTGTTTGGAGCGAGAATCTGGGAGATCACTTGACGTGCTCTGGAGATGATTCATATGAACGACTATTTTCAACTCACTTTCTGATTGATGTTCTCTCTATTCTATTAATAATACAGTATTGTTGACTGAGCCATATTTTGCATATTGTGTGCTGTATGTTGAGCAGCCAGGGCAGAGGGTGTTCTGTCAGCACGCGGTCAATTGCCGGTTCTTTGATGACATTCTTTCCCCCCATCCATGCTTTTACTGTTGCCCTTCTGCGGCGGCTTCAATTAACAGAAATATGCTAAAATCCTTGGACATGATCTGAGATCTAGCGTGACATTTTCGCGGTTTCTTGCAGCCCACCAAATCTTGGTGATCGGACGTCATTATTTTCATTACTGTTTACCGAGCAGTAAATGCGGCGCGCTTGTGTATCTAGTTGCGTGAACACATAGAAATATATAGTACATAATATATGTGCATGCGTGTTTGAGAAATGCCCTGTGAGATGGATGGTAATGGCTGCACATTAAGGTGAAAGTGTCATTCATCAAACAGGGTGCAGCTCCAAAACAACACTTTGTTTCATTCAGAACAACATTAATTTCAATGATGACACATTCAGGGGGAATATTATTAAGCCTCGCTGTGCTCCATTCATCATTTATGCTCGTAAGACTCTTGAAACATGCTCAGTGCTGCTTGTGTAGTCTATACTTTTTACTCTGGTGTTGTTTGCTATTTGACATTTTGAGAAAACTAGAAAAGTCTCATCGATGTGTGTAAGTATGTTATAACTGTGTACTAGCTGTGAGACATGCAGGCCTAAATAAAATTATTGAATTAGAGTATTGTCCTTTCAAAATATGTGTGTATGTTAGGACAAAAGACCATTTTCACATCTTTTTATGCCTTTAAAGGAAATTGGTGGAAAACATTCAATTGTGCACAGTAAGCATCTCACCCCCAGATGTCCCTTTCTCTTGCCCCTCCACTCACATTTTCCCACAATATGCCATACCCTTTCTTTTGCCGACCACTGGCATCTTTCACCACCCACATTAATGCACAGCTTCTTCCTGGCCATCTCCGCGGTACAAACATAGATGGATGCCAGTCCCGGCCAATGGCGGAGCGCAGTCAAGTTCACAGCCATGAGACGAAAGACTGGTTGAATGCATCACAACACACAAAGCCATACACGTATCACATGGGCTCATTCAGCAGCACAAAAGCGTACGGGGACCCTACTGGAGCTGCCAGGGCTTGTGTGATGTATCATTTAATGTCACCATTGTGTGGCCTTGTTTTCATGTTGACAGACGCCTTCTGCCCCCATGTCGGCAGATTCCCATACATCCACGGCCCTTTTATATATATCGGAATGCTCCAGCAGCTTTTAAAGACTATCCCATTAATTAAGAGTTGTTAATGGGCAGGTCTGTGTTCCTGGGATTTTTTTTTTTTTTTTGAGATGTCATCAAGTGTGAGTATTACATGGGCACGCATCATAAACACACTAAGTGACCTTGGCGCACGAGATACATATATTATGCATCATAAAGACCAATCTGGGACTTTAAAATTAACCTCAACCTCGCACTGTTAAACGAAGGAGCGATTTTTGTAAAAAGAAAAAGTGAAATGATCTGATCTGCTCACTGCACATTTAACTTCTGTGTATGATAGTGTGCTTTAGTACAGGAGCTAATTAGAATGAGGAATACTTTTGAACTTCAGTATGAATAGATATCAGCTCCTAGCCAGATGCGGAATGCTGCTTACTGTATAAATAGGATTTGTGCCCACCAATTTGAAGGGTGCTTTTCTCTAACTGTGATTTCTAGTGCCAATGCGCTGGCACCTGCTGCCCTTGCAGTATGAAGTCAGTGCCAGGATGGGCAACCAATCGTCCATCTGCTCCATCGAAAGATTCTCACTCCATTTAGTTGACTTGATTTGTGATTTGGCGCTTGGCTGTGGAAAGCAGTGGCTGTTAGCTTTGCATCGTGAGATGGCGGCGGGGGCAGACTGATGAAAATGCTGTGTCACAAAAGACAGATGCCAAAGAGGACAAAGACAGATGCGAATTTGCTGAAAGGGTTGACATATTTCAGTGAATGTACATCCACTTAGGGGAGAAAAATGTGCAGACATCTGAAGACACCGGTGAGCCCATTGCAACTACGTTGTTGACCACAATTAGTAGTAGAGATTAGCACAGGGAGAAACAAATGCCACAATAATTGCCCACATTCCTCTAGAAATTAGCTCATTTTCATGTCTTTGGAGTGAATTCAAGCATGTAATTGTACATATTTATGAAAGATTGGTCCATAGCCAGGTGCACTGCGGCCGTGAGGAGGTCATATCCTTTTGCCATTAATCACCACCGACAACTCATGATCTGCACGGGAAAACAGTGTTGCTTTTTTGTTTCTATGATTGTGCCTAGCCTACTCATATTTGCATGTATGCTAGTTGACTGAAAAAATGTGTGTCTGATAACCGAGCAAGATGGCCTTGTAGTGAGCTGCTTGTGGAGTCCTGTCTTGTCCAGGGAAACCAAGACAACAACTATTATAAAAAATAAGATTTATTTGAGAAATATATCATGTGTGTTTGTGTCCGTTGCTACAAAGGTTGAACAAACTTTGATGTTGATCGCTATTAAATTACATTTGCTTGGGTCCTTCATTTGTAAGAACTGTAAAGATTCTTAATCTTTCAAGATTTTCAAAGTTCTTCACAATTCCAAAGTGACAATGAACATTTCATTATGTTTTCTCTCTGGCCTAAGTGTTAGCAATGTGTGTGTGTGTTGGGGGGGGGGGCTGTCTCCAAGTGTTTCCGCTGTCGAGACAAGCGCACCACATTTAAAGGGAACCAAACAAACTGCTTTGATTGGTCATGATTGAAGGTGGCTGTGACCACTCCCACATCGGCGCAGTTATGCCATGCAACACACAGGAATGGATGGATGAACTAACCATCCATGGGCCTCTTCACCTAGGGGCGTGACTAACCATCCCCAACCAGTCCTCAAATAGGCCACGCTCAGCTTTTAGCGCACAACAATTTCCCGGAGTCTTCATGGAGACTTCAGAGTTGTCTACCGCTGACGAAGCTTCTGTGAGAGAAGCGAAACATCCTTTTTGTTTTTTGTTTTTTAC
>CAAKHF010025411.1:57605-71850 GCA_901007745.1 Hippocampus kuda | reverse complement strand
GTGATTCAAGTGATTGCTGTCCTTTACCTGAAGCTCCAGGCGACTGCCGAGAACTGATTGAGAAACTTTGATGATATGGCAGCAGCTCCTGGGGGGGGAGACACTTTATTTTTTTTCTTACCTGGCCGCATTTTTATGGCTCTTATACGCTTTGCTGACCAAAATTTGTATTGCGAGTGATTTTTTGAAAGAATCATTTCCACAAATGAGTGAGCGAGCACAAGCAACCCGCCCGAGCTAGCCTGCTTTTAGCAGCGAGTAAAAGTTGCCCAGACGTTCACTGTTTGATATTCGCACTTAGTCTGAGTTGGGGACAGTCAACAAATTTACGTGTTCTACGGAGACTTATGTGGGACAAATCATCCTCAAACTAAATGTTTGGAGTGTAATGCAGTAGTAGCGGGAAATGGTAGACTTTACCTGAATGCTGAAATAAAACGCATTGAAGTCACAGTAATAGTCATAAATTGACAATATGTAAATAGTAATAGTAAACAAAAATTTGTTAATTTACATTTCCCCATTCTGATTGCTGTAGTAAACGGCAAAGATAGGCATCTAACTACTGCACTTCGCAACTTTTATCATAAATGTAATTCTGGAGAGGTGGAAGAAAAAAATCAAGAAAAACGCATTTTCTTTTTGATAGCTGTAGTATATGGCAAAAGGAGGCCAGAAATTAGAAATTAAACAACACGAACAGGTACAATCTGTGTTTTAACGTTAACTGAAGTAAACACAGTTGATTTACTGCGGTTGTTTGGTTAGATTTAGCTCCGTTGACCACTTTTATTAGGCGCACAAGAAAAACGTGGAACGCTGAAGTACACGTGTACGCACACGCACAAGCAAAACATACAACAAACAGTTGTTGAAGGTCACGTCTGTACCGCCACCTGTCGGCAATATAGAACCTCGGCAGGGAAATATACACAGACAACATTCTAAATTGACTTATTTAAAGAAGGAAGAGAGGAATGAGTGGATGTTGGCAACGAAACCACGACAATATGAATGGAAGGAAGGAATTCTTCTCCCCCTGCCCCCATAAAGGAAGAATGTGAATCCCTAATTACAAACCCTAACTCAGACTAGCCCTGATTTACAACTCAGACCGTAAATCTATCTATCCGTCCGTCCCTCCATCCCACGGGTACTGAAAGCTCCTATCCCACTAAGAGGCGAACAATTGCAACTGTTGGCGAAAGTAGCAAAATGTACACTCATGTCAATTTGTCAGGTTCGCTCAAGGTCCGAAAAACGTCCGCCAGCATTTTGAGTGATTTTTCTTGTCGCAAGGGAATTTTGAACATGCTGACCTAAGTTATACTCGTCAGTAGTTGGCGCTATACTGCGGCATTTTGACACACGTGGTTCAGTCATCAGCTGTATTAATGATTAATGAATTTTGTATTTTATTTTATATTTAGTTTTCAAAAGTCCTAGAAGGTATCGGTATGCTGTATCAGTGAGTACTCAAATAGTGACGACTCGTACTGGTTTCGGCCTGAAAAAAGTGGTATCAAACATCCTTACTATCTATCATTACATCATCGTATTGTATGTTTTGGAGGTACAGTAGTTGCTTTATAAAACCAGAGCACGGTCAGCAATACAGTATACTTTTGTGGTGTAGGCCTCTATAGGATTAAACTACAACTGAAAACAAAGATGCTTTCAGTAATAAGAGGCTTGAGAGGCAACTGCCAGCAGGTTTGCCAGCAGTGACAAACAAAGAGTGCTTTATATAAGCGGGAAGGCACACAATCTTCCTGGCCTTATCTGCGTGCAGAATTTAAGACAGGATGTCTGCTCAGATGAGTGGGCTGTATTTATGCTGCTGCTGTAAACACGCCACTTGAGCATTAGATCAGGCTTTCGGGGAGCTTGAGAGAAAAACACACGGGATGGCTTATGTAGAATGGAAAATAGCAGGGCAAATTGGTGGGGGTGGGGGGGATTTTTTTTACTGAACAGCACAAAAACTAGTGTACACATGGGACATTTGGTGTTAAAGAGAATCAGCCTTAAAGATATGGGAGTCACCAATGAACGTAAACATACATTTGGAATGTTGGTGTCCGTGTTGCCACCAGACACAAATATGCTCCTGCTGTCACATGGAGAAAAAAAAAAAATTCCTGCGCACACAAGCAGCATTTAGTTTCTACCGCAGTCACTCCTGTAAATGTGACAGGCGTTAATTGTGATTAAGATTTCAGTCAACGTAAATGTCCACTTGTACAGTCATGATGTTCCTTGGAAGCTCAAGTGACGTTATAGGCGGACGAACGCTTGTTGAAAGAGGGCTGCGGTAGGTCGGGGCCCCTGAAGTATGCCGGTCCCGTTTGGCTTCTGAGCTCACTGGTAGGGAGGAGCCGCAAAAAATACTTGATTACTGCAAGAAAAAAGTCAGCGATATGAATTTAAATCATCACACATTTTCTATTTTTATTTTTTAAAGCAAATCAATCCCAGTGCCTATTGTTTAAAACATTACTAAAGGATCTACTCTAGAGAGCATTTTTCGAAAAGTCCCTCTAAAGTTTTACAGTATTTGTATTTAGAAATGTAGGGCAAATAAAATGTCCTTCATCCATGCTGAAAACAAAATAATTTTTTGTATCCACATCATTCAAAAAGCTCCCGAGCTGCAGCTCGAAACAAACTCAGATAAGATTGAGCAGAAGCCATTATGCCACTTATAATTGTCTTTTTTTTTTAAAGTCATAATTGCACAACGGGAGACAATGAAAAAGGGGCAATTAAAACACTTGCACTTATCTGGATGTTCTAAAGCACACATTTTGTCTTTGCCGGTGAAAAATAGCAACACTCACTTTGTCATCTGTCAAGGCCTGTCTACATTCAACCTCCCGTCCATCCATTTTCTAGCGCACTTGTCCTCATTAGGGTCATCTGCGTTTGGGCAAGAGGCGGGGTACACACTGGACCGATATAGACAAACCACCAACCACATTCACACCAACGGACATTTTAGCATCTTGGATGAATCTAAACTGAAAAGTCCGGGACAGGGACCTCGACCTGAAAGGGTCGCAAGGGAGTAGCTGTGTCAAAGTTTTATCGCAGCGCATAAAGTGACACGAGTCGCCTTCGTCGCATCATTGAAAGCCTCCCAGCAACCTTCTACTTTTGAAGACAATCAACAAACGAGACGCACCTGAGTCTCACTCTTCTGAGCGGGCGTCACCTCAGCAGCTTGGCTGAGCGATCCCACTCTGCTTGCGGGTTGCGCTCCTCGAAGCATCACTGTTATGGACGTGGGGGCTTTCTGCCCTAATGACAAGACACAATAAAATAAGGCTCAGCACAACATGCGATGGGAAATGCAGCCCAATAAGAGGACGCGAATGGTCTTACTGTTCCATGCAAGTCAAACTGGCAGCTTGACAAAGAAATGAGAATTACAGCAAATGCGTCAGGTTTAGTTTAGGGAAGGGGGTGGGATGGCAAATGCAGTTGAAACTGAAGACAAAAGTGAGGGGGGGAAAAAACAGAAGCATTTAACAGCCAGTATGATTCCAGTTTTTATTGCAACAGGGACAGAGGTTGTGTCATGTCAATACATGTCAGCATTTGTGGCATTTATGGACATTACATGCGGGTGATTGAATGGAGCGTTTACAAAACAGAGTATGGCATGACGAAACAAATAAACATAAAATGACCGCTTCAACACTTGGGACAAAGGCTAGTCTTTCAAACAACAAAAATAGCTGACCAACTTGACACACACAATTATTTTCTGTCATACAGCTTCATATATTGATACGAGCGCCCTAAGCGGGGCACGGAAAACAAACACTGCAAAGTGAAAACCTTTTTCGCCCTGACTTTTCAAAAGGTGTCACAGTACAAATTCTATTGTACTCCTAGTCTGTCCCCAGATGCTGTCTTGGTCATCAGAGCTGCCCTCTTACACACGCATCCTTGCTCAGCGCGTGTTGGATGAACACCGCTGCCATTCAGCGTGGCCGTCGCCCTTTGGCAGTTCGAGACATACCGGCGGTCTGGTTGGTGATGTGGGCCAAGCTGGGCAAACTGCTGGCAAGCTTGGCCAGTCCGCCATTTGTGAGCAGTTGGTGGATCGCGTTGGTTTTGGCCATGCCCCCCGCGGTGACCACGGGCACTGCGCGGAGCAGAGTGCTGCTATTGGTGGTGGTGGAGACGGCGCTCAGGACCTGACCTTGCGGCTTGCCACAGAACGTCTGGAGAATAGCAGACAATGTTGCTAAATGGCCGAATTTTGACTTCCACAAACCTCAAAAAGGTGCAATGATTAGCAGAGAGCGAATCGACCACCAAATTAATCAATAAATATTTTGCTAAATGGGTCATCATTTTAAGACCTTGTAATGTCACTACGGTCAATTATTTTCGCTCTTTGCTAGGGGTACCATCATTTCTGCCCCTTCCTGTTTCACTATGCTTGTTTTTGTAAATAATTCTGTTGAATCAGAATTCCAAAGCAATGTCTGATTTTCATTGGCGAGTTTTGGTTTGTTATTGTTCGTTGTATTTTTAGTATTATTGTTTAGTTATTTCATTCGCAAGGATAGCGACAATTTGTTTGTCCATGTGTGTACCAATAACACGACCCCAGGTTATCACCCATTTAACGACAGAGGTCATTTTTCATTCCAATGGCGTCACAGTTACTTGGAAACATATTGACAGTGGAAACTCAGGGAAATTAATAACCCGTGAGCCGATTTAAAGTACAGAGCGGGCCCATATGTGGCTCACAGGCCGCCATACTTTGAATATTCGCTGTCATACCTGTGTGCTTCCAGTGCAGGCTTCCGCAAAGGGCAAGCTAGGTGCTTTGGTGACGATCTCCTGAAGACTGAAACTTAGGCCTTGTAGCAAACTGCTGGCGGAAGATGCTGCACACACATGACACAATTATCAAAATCTTTCTTGAAAAACTCTCCCCGTCACAACCCAACCGGCCCTGCGGCAAGCAACCTCAAACTGGGGTGGACGCACACCGCTCGCACCACATGTCCAAAAGGGTAAATTCAGGACAAGTGACAAACAGTGATAGTGTAAGAGGTGATCGATGACATTTGGTTAAAAATGCTCTCACACACAGATTCACGGCAGTTAAAAATGGCCAGAGGTGCCCTTGGGGGTGGTAAGGCTATAGTAGCACCGCGCGGCGGAAGCTATAGTGGCACAGATGCTAGTGCGATCAAGCGTGGAGGGAGGAAAGGGGGGGGGGCAGGGCAAAGATACCTTGGGCAGTAGCCGGAGCTTGCACCTGGATTGGTGTGGACGACCCTGACACCATGCAAGGCTGCGCGCTGTTGAAGGAGCTGGAGCCTGAGGACAGGGTACCAGACACCTCTGAGAGACTAGCAGACCTGCAGTGACACACATAACCACCAGTCTACTCAAGAGCCACCTCAGAAAGTGCTCTGTGGTCATAAGCCTGTTTTATTAATAGTGCGCAACAGCCCCTTTGCACGAGACAAGCTATTTTTAAAAAAATATTTTTGTCCGGCTATGTGGGAATGGGGCATGGGTGGGGTTAGGGAGTTTCGTACTCTACTGGTTATGATGGCTAATGTACAGCTAGGCAGACTAGCTTACCGTTGGCCTGTGAGAAGTCCGGAGAGCTCAACTGCTCCGGCCACAGTCTGTCCCATTGTCACTGCTAGGTGCTTTGCAGAAACACCCACTGCACAAAGACAACGTCAAGGTCAAAATTCCATTAGTTCGGGGGCACATTATGCACGGCAAGGATATGCAACCACTTATGTGCCGTGGAAGATGAGCAAAAAAAAAAAAAACACGTCGTGAACTGTAACTTGGTTACAGTCGCATGTGACTGAACTGGGGGAAAAAAATGCCAACAAGGTCAACAGTGTGGTGTTTTTTCTTTTGTTTTTTTTTTTGCAAAATCAATCCGAGAGTGTGTGGTGTAATGTATACAGAAAAAACAACGTTAGGCCTGGTGGCCTGTCGGATTTTGTTACCCCAATGGGACAATGTCACTTATGGCATACATTTGAGTTCAACAGCAAATAGAATACTTACAACAACACACGTGTTTTATTAAAATTAATACCATAAATTTGGTAATGAACAAAAGTGTCAGTCAGGAAGTAGTATGGAAGAGAGATGGTATGGATACCGGCACATTGAATGAACATTTTAGACTGAAACCCAAAGCGAGCCTCCGCACAATACAGGCTGGGAAACAGTGATCTGCGGTATATAATGTGGACAATGTCTCTACTGGCTGTGCCAAACAGTATATAGGTAAAGATAAAGTTGATTTGTACCTTCCTGTACAGATGGGCTGATGGTAGCCGCAGCCGACTCATTTTGGGAAACAAGCGTGACCTTGATTTTGGCCCGCTTTGAGGCTTTGTTCGGGGTGGGGCTCGGGGTTAGGCGCCTCTTGCCTCGAGCTCTCAGTTCATCTCTGTCCAGGGCCTCCATTTGATCGCTCGTCACTGCAGAACAGGACACGGTGGGTTTATGAGGGGATACCATTTTGTTTATTTATTTTTATTAAGTATGGTAAATAGAATGGATATGGATAAATCAAAACACAACCACACAAAATTCACAAAGGAATGGATATTTTTTTTTTTTCAAAGCAAGGCTGTGGGGGGGGGGGAAATCACAAGTGGGCTTTTTAGGAAATATACATTATACTTTTTGAAGGATTATATATTGCATCAAAATGTGGATCAATTATACACTGTAACTATAAAGCATGTTGTATTGCAGTATTCGAATTATATAGTGACACGACATGTGTCATGGCAAAATGTAACATACAAATAGATCATGATGAATTCACTAAGCATCATACTCATTTGGTACTGAGGCCAAACGTAATTACTGTACACCAACCAACTGGCACGATCTCTTTTTTGATGAAGGAATATTCAACAGGCGGTGGTTTTGAGGCCTGTGGTCGATTAGAGCGGAGGGTAGGGAGGTCCCTGACACTTCATCTTAAGAGTTGATTTTCCCTGACAGTCATTGTGGAAACAGTGGGGCCCGAAGAGGGCAGTGGAAGCCAAGGAGAAGAGGGGGACAAAAGAGAGGACAGAGAAAAGAGAAAAGAGGGATAGCCACTTACCAAAAATACAAGGAGGAGTACCAGGAGGAAGGTTTTTCCTCACAAGCATGTTTTGTTTCATAAAAGCAGCGAACTGAGCTGTGAATGAATCGGGAAGAGAAAAGGAAGGAGGCCAGAGAGGAAGGTTGTGGAAAAGGAGACAAGAGTATTTCAGTCACGTTCCATCTTGGCCCATCAAGATGTTGTGACGTGAAGAATATTTATAGACAAATTGCATCTTCCTTGCTCGTTGCTTGGACAACACCCTGTTTCCTCGGTTATGTCTTCCACACTTTTTTTTTCCTCCAGTTTTCTACCCCAAGTTGTCAGTTTACATGAGGAACTTGGTTCTAAGTGAGAGCAAAAGCTTTGCACTTGTGAAAATGTGCCATTCAATGGCAGTCTCTTCTAACCTTGAGCCTGCTTGTGTGACAGCACTGTGCCAGAGCGTTGCATGTGGGTCTTGAGGAGCTGCGTGGCTGTGATCAGACTAGACTTCTGTGCAGGGGACAGACCGGTCTTGGGTTTGGGACTTGAAGTGGGACTGCTGCAGACACTGGACAAATCCTGTCGAACACAAGGGAAAGGATATTTACCACCAATTGGCTCTCCATATAATTCAGTTCTACTGTCGTATCTGTGACTTTGAAAATGTATGGCTTTCAAAGGTGGAGGGTATGGCCTGACGGTGGCGTCTGCGAAGGAGAGTGTAGAGACGGCCGGCTGTTAATTGTGAGTGTGCTGAATGACTCAGCGTGAGTGCTAACCACGAGTCCGTCTCACTGTACCACCAAGTAACGTGTTTTCTGAAAAGAATCTACGACGGTCAGTGTCCAGCACGCAGGGAGAACTTCCATTGTGAGCCAATAGTTGAGCCTTTCTTGGCCTTTTGTGAAAATCCTCACCACAAATAAGCTTTGGATGAAGACTCCTACCTTCAGCTGTCATTAACTGACCTCTGAACCTGACGGAGAGATCGGGAGTCTGAGCGCGGGCGAGGAAGGCCGTCCTCTTTCCATGTCAAAAGGGAACTCTCGTCGAGGCCGCCTCTTCTTCTCTGTGTCTAGGTCCCTCGTTTCCCCCGAGCCATGACTGTGGCTCTCTGCCCGTGTGAGGACACCAGACAGGAAGTCTGCAATCTCATCCTGCGGATCAGTGAAACATCAACAACAAAAAAACAGTGGTGATTTGGGTTTAAAAAACTGCAAAGCACAGGCAGAAATAAATTGCAAGCACCAACCTGAATGCAGCGGTCAACCATGGTCTGAGTCAGTCCCTCCGATTTCATTTTTGCAGAACTGATTCTGTCAAAAGAAAATGGACTGACTGCGGTTGTGAATGAATTTGGAAGACATTCTGTCAGACACGATGACTCACCTGACGTTATCGTCGGCTCCTCCCACCACCACCATGCTGTTATCAGTCCTCAGTTTCTCTCGGAATTCCTCCATTCCTTCCACGGTGCACTGCAGACCGTTCTGACCGACAACAAACAACACTGGGGTCTTCATGTCCAGCAGTGGGTCATCTACATCCTGCGAGTCACGCAGACACATGATATCAACCAATGAGTACAAGCAGAAAAAAAAAGACATCATTCAATAACTAAGGAAATAAGGAAAGCTGACCCCTCTTGGACCGTTGACTGTAAGCAGGGGGAAGCCGAGGCAAATGACGGCAGTCAGGTATTCCATGAGGGAAACCTGTTGAGTAGTCACCATAAAATCGGCTGAAAAGGCCTCCGTCAACCCACAACAGAAAAATACAAGAACTTTAAAAATACGGAAAATCTTACGTGACAAGCTATGAGCGCGCCGGCGTTCCAGCCGACCAAGATGATGGGTTTGTGGGGGAAGTGTCTGCGAACCTGGAAGTTTGACAGGCAGAGTCAATCTTTGGAAAAGTGCTCCCCGCCCCCCCCAAAAAGCGGATAAACACAATTCTCTCTACCTCAATGACCTTTGCACGAACAGTTCCCAGCATGTGTTCCAGACATTGGGTAATGCCAATATTGGCGCCACTGGTGACATGAGTGTGTATGGGGATGACCTGACACACACAAACAGCCATTATCAGCACTTTTGGAGAGACAACAGGAGCAGAATTACTTGTAACGTGAGTAAGACGTGAGACTATACACGCGACACCTTGCCAAAACAGGAGAGCTGCGACTGCCAGAATCTCATTCGTCGTGATGTTGACACGGCTGGATTGGTCGGGCTTGACGGTGCTATTAGGATGAGTGGTGACCCGGGTAGCTTGCTCTGGAACATTGAACAAGCATTTATTTTTGGGGGGAGGGTTGGATGGGCATAATGCACTACACCAAGTTTTAACAAGGGTTGAATTATACCGGCTTGTTTTGAGACAGAACTCCAACAGCTGGATCCCACGGACGCTTCAGTAGCAGTGAAAGGGCCTCGGCACTGGGAGATCCCGTCTTCGCCGCCGGAAGCAGCATTCTGTCGATCAGCGATGGCAGCTTACGAGACAAAAAATGAAAATGGCACGTCATCACAAATCCTATATCGGAGAGTCGCGCAATCGTCCGAAAATGAAGCCACCTTGCTTTTGAGAGTCTGCAGAACATCCAAGTAGGCAGCCAGCATGGCGAGACTCAGCGATTCAATCAGGGTGGTGTGCAACCACTGCGTCAGCTTGGTTTCCCAGTTGACACTGGCTAAGGCGTGACGCACCTTTCTGGCACATTTGTCCACTGCAATTCGGCGTAATATTGGCTCATTGGATGCCTTTTGGGAATGGGATCACACACACACAAAACTCAGCATGACACTGCATGGAATTGATCCGTCAAACGCAGCTTGATTTGTTGGCAAAAAAACCTTTCAATCTTTTGCCACACACCTGCCACCAGGTGGCAGACTGAACAACTACACAGGGAAGTGAGTCATAACACAAAAGTCAGCGACAGCAAGTTTGACAAAAAGCTGTGGCTGGTTACTACCGACTGCTAATCACATTGCGGCTTCACTCCTAATTCAGTCACCGCAGCTTCCATCATCTCACCTCCACGGCGGTGAATAAGCTACACTTACACTTAAGTATCGTTCTCACGAAGGGATTACGAGGAGTAATTAACAGAGGGAAAGCCGGAGAAGCCACACTACTTACTAAGGTAATGTTATGTAATCGTGAAAGACCGGAAGTAAAAGTGCTTGGGTGACTGTGTACATTTCAGACAAAGTGAGAAAAGGTGAGTGAGCAGTCAGTGTGTATGTGTGTGTATATTGGGCGCTGTCTTGTCTTGAATTATATGAACACACAAAACAAGCACAACTTACATTTTCATTGGCCAAGCGGGCTAATCTTTCAGCCTGAAGTGCTTTTAGGACTTTATTGAACAGTTTGGTCTGAGCGACGGACCACATCGTCCTGAGAGAACAATACGGTCGTAAACACACAGTCTGATAGAGACAAGTCTCTATGGGGACTTGCCCCATGGGGTTGGCTTACTTGTTGATATGTTCCTCCCAGTCATCAGGAGGAGGGGGACTCTCCGCAACAGTGCGAGCAAAAAGGACGTGCCGCTCGCACTCCTTCATCACACTCTGAGCTTTGTGGTTATCATACAGCGGAACCGGCGTGGGGGTGACCGTCTCCACATCGATTACAGTTTCTGAATCTCTGCAATTGAAGACAAAATCAATCACAGTGAAGATTCTCGACAGCCCTTGCGGCCATTGTTTAAGGAATTAGGGCTGGGGATATTATATATTTGCACAATCAATTCTACCCAAATGATTAATCAGATTAACTTTGATGTTGAATTCATAAACAAAATAAGCAAGTGACGTGCATGTGTTACTGTTCTACACATTTGCAATCCTCACAACCCTGACGCGAATATCTTTGACTTTGCGTGTGTGTGGCTTTAATAGGTGGCGCCTAGTCTGGTGAGTGACATGGGAGCTGGTTATACTGGCGGTGGTAGGCTACATTAAATTAGCTAATGATGTTTACTTAAACTTGTGTAGGTGCTCATACACATGCGGCTGTGTTACATTACTTATTTCTGCTTTAAATTGCAGTGGACACAATACTTATCTTTTTTTTTGTGAAATACACCAACCACTGGAAATGTTCTTTTATGCACTCTCTCCCTTAGCCTCATGCCAAGTTATTTCTACATTGAGTGGTATTTGAGTCTGCAGTTGCATTAGTCCATGTGAAAAAACTGATCATTGCAAAACTTAAAGGCAGAGATTTTGCTTGACTATTTTTTAAAATGAATTATTCAATTTATTCCAATAATCAATTCTGTTCTATGAAGACCAACTCACTGAGAGACTTCTGGCTGGCGCCGAGGGGTGACAAACAGCGTTCTTGTGGGCCGCGCGCTGCTGGCGTCCGGGTGAGCATTCCAAGGCTTGGCGTAGCTATGGTCGAGGCACACCAAGTCCAGCTCCCGATCATGAGCAGACAGCTGGAAGAGCAAGGATGTCCCCATTTTCCGTGCCGAAATCTGGTAGTCCTTATCCCAGCCGCGATGCATCCTCCTCCCGGGCCCTAGCAGACCCTGGGAAGGGTTCCACAACCTCTTGGGCTTGGTGTGCAGCTAAAGGAGAGTGACGAGGCAAAAAACACTTTACAGAGAGGTCTTTGGTTTACGAGGTTTCCGACATTCATTGTTTTGAGGTGAAGAATTCCCACTGTGGTTAGGAGGAGAGCAAGAGAGAGAAAGCGAGAGAGAGATGCATGCTCTGGCATGCAAGCTACAAGGCACTCTTTGGAAAGGCCACACCATTTAAAGGCACACACACACAAACATTATCAAGTGTGTGTTAAACTTTGGGCTTTCACATCATTAATCCAGTTTATTCTCGTTCATTATTTGGTTATATTTTACAAAACAGTAATGTTTGCTTGTAGGTAGATGTAGCTAGTATACCTTAACGAATAAATCTCATAAACCATGGTAGCGCTGTACATGTAACAGGACGTACTCAAATGTGGTGTGACAGTAATCTGACCCAACTAAAGACATTTACAAAACAGACCTCATTAACATTACAGTAACTGAAGTATTTTATTAATACTGGGAAGGAAGGAAAATGGAATTTATAGTAATTATCGTACTTACCGTCATTGAGTTGTGAACGTGACGCCGTTGTTTGGGCATACATAAACACCTCAATATTAAAAGCCAATGCGGCACTACAATTGTTACTATGTATATGACAGCTCCAATTACATTTGAATAGTATTTTACAATACAATTAGTCCTCTACCAACGAGTCTGTGGAAAACTCTCAGGGTCGTGAGATACAATCATCAAAAAACCATTTTCAGAAGCTATGCAGGTGCTTTGTCTTCTTCCCCGAGCACCACCCATGCCCTTAATCAAAATAAGGCCATCGTAATTAAGAGGTTACGTGAACTCTTTATGCGCTTGAACGTACAATGAACGTACATCGCAAGACACCACTAAATCAAACGGCCTCTTGCTCTGTTACTAAACACTTGATACCCGCCATAAAGAAAGTGGGTGACTTGTGGGTGGGTTGGCCTTGCTTGCTAAAGTTAGCTTAGCTAGCTAAAAGCTAACAAAACCCCCTTATGCCGCTCACCTTTGCCTCTATCGATCCATTTATGGCCGCGGTCGTTCAAAGCCTTCTTGCGTGCCTAACTAATACGAACCTATTCATATTTAAGCGTAACTGATATACATTACACCGACGACACAGGCTGGAGGCGTTAGCTTGCTTTCGTTTTTGCTGTGTGCGGTGTTGCCATTTACAAGCGCCTCCGTCCCTTCTAGGCTTCGCGGTGAAAACGACGTTGGCTAACTAGGCTCAGTGGGATGCTTTTGAATTGAACTGGCAACCCGAGTTATGGCGCGTGAGGGCTACCATAAAACAAGGGCTGGATTTCACTTTGTTGGAGTGGAGTTTGTTCTCGCCCCCCCCCGCTAAAAAAAAAAAACACATTGTGAATGGTGTCTAAGTTCACTACATTTTTATCACATAATTGTGTGAAAGCTGAAGAAGAGCAGCAATTAGTTCAAGAGGCAATATGTCATTGAAAAATTATTACATTGGACATGGTCAAGGGATGTTAATCTTCTACTAGATGAAAGCTAATGTTGACAGTTACCCTGTGGAGTTAACCCTTTCAGGCACCCTGTAACCTAATAACGTGAAAAGCTGTCCACTGTAGTAACCGCTGTCCCTGAAAGTGTTTTAAACATCTGCTAAATGATCTTTGAGAGCTTGGTACTCTCACTGCCGAAAATTTCTTGCAAAAGGTTGTTTGCTTAAATCCCAAGCCTCTTTGGAGTATGATGAGACACATTGCAACAATGGTAAGTTGAAAGTACGTGTTTTTTTTTTTGGGGGGGGGGTCTTTATATTTTTACCTGATACAACCAACTTTGGATGGCAAAAACGCCGTTCGCTACTGTCAAAATATACTAAATAACCTTTTTTGGTTGCCCCTAGAGAACATACCCATCTCTGGCTTTGCTACTGTGTGCAGTACTGTCACTTGGAAATGGTGCTTGCTATGTTAAAGTGCATGATGCAGGTAACACGGCTATACTGTGTGCTCTGTGTTCATTAAATAATAGCTGTAGCTCCGCATGTTGTATTATTCTTCATTAGACGCAGCATTTTGCCTGGACGACGTTGATAATAAAACGCACCCAGTTGGATCATCTTGGATAAACAGTAACTGCATGTATTGTACCTGCAGTAGTTGCTGTACCACGTGAGCAAAATAATCAATATATCAAAAATATAGCATTTATATCGGAGTATACAGTTATGGACTATGTATGTATTTACCGTTTGTTCCCAGGTACAGCATTCCCAGACGATTCCCTGGTGATTGCGTGGCCGTGTTTAACAGATCAGCATGTGAATTCAAAGTGTTCAGGAGGGATGACCACTCTGTTGAATGTCCAATTTTTTCTGCCGTGGGAAAGTGATGTTGCAATGTCACACTTCACTGACCCTCGCCAGGAAATAATGCCACAGATTTAATATTATATACCGGCAGTTGGACTACTCTTAACGTGCAGCAACCCAAACTGATGGAAGAAAACAACATATAAACAATGACGTAATTAAACATTCAGGTCAAATGTGACAAGTGAATACGACTCGCAGTCCCATTTTTGAC
>CAAKHF010025411.1:47299-57585 GCA_901007745.1 Hippocampus kuda | reverse complement strand
CCCCCCCATGCATCAACCAAAATAGCAAGCTCTTCAGGAGTCTGCTAACAATAATTTTGAATAAGGTGTGTTGGAAGAGGGAAACATACACAGGTTTTTTTCCCCCTTCCCAAATTGCAGCCTTTGCGATTTGAAAATTGCATTCTACTACACCTCGATGTCGATTTGAATGTAGTAAATTGTTCAACCCTACTTAAAAAAAAAAAAAAAAAATCTATAGAGTGTATTATGCATCATCTGGTGGGATCTACTGCCACACCAGTACGTATCCCTCACCGTCACACGCTGCGCTCTGACCCAAACTGCTCACAAGAGAAGAGAATCTTGTGGCGAGCTGGACGGACTCACTTCAATTAGAGCTTCGTGTATACGAAAAAAGGAAGAATCAAACGTACCTTTTTAATGGATGAGATGCAGGTCGACTAAGTTTTTGAGACAACTTGGATGTTTTCAGGTATTGAATGGGGGAAAGCGTTACTGTGATGGAGCAGTGGTAACCGTGGTTACGGGAGGCGGCAGTCAAACCGCTGTTCTAGTTAACTGGGGGGTTGGGGGAGGGGCTGAGGAGGATATTTGCTTCACTAACAAGATTGTGAGAAGACAAACAAAAAGGTAAAACCATTAAAAGCGAGAGTGGAGAACCTTTTAAGTCCAAAGGCCACACTAAATTGAAATTCATGGTGCTCCGTTAGGTTCCACACTCCCACTTCCAAGTATCTGAGCGTGACAAAAGCAAATGGACAAAACAAGCCATGAGAAGACTAAAAATAAAAAAAATGTGACTTTAATTCAATTTTAACATGCTCGCGTATCAAAATAAATAGATGGCATGACCTCAAAAGGATAAAAATCAAAAAGCAAGATTAAAATAAAAGGAGACCAGTGTAACACAAATGGCGACCCCATGCCCATACAATCCGTTTCGATAAGACACCAACGACAAACGCTCGCAGTAGTACGAGAGCCCTTGGCCTCTCTAGTGTTTGATACAAAAGTAAAGTGCTGTTGGTGGTTTGCTTTCGGGTGAAGAAGCACTTCTAGAGACAGACGAGAACACGTGGCATTGTCCGTTCAAACCTTGGAGGAATGTTCTTTAATGGCGGCGCTCAGTGGTTTACATTGCATGGCGTGTTTGTTTGATCGTGACTGTGTGTGTGTGTGTGTTCACACCTTTTTGTCTTTGTGTGGCCCAATGCAGAGACAACTACGCTCTACACATCAGAAATCTGGTGTGATGACAACGCGCACAACATCAACTCAAACTTGACAGCACGCCACTTAGCAGGAAAAAAAAACACAACCAAAACAACACCCCCGATCCCCAAAAAAGCATGTCTGCACCAAAGATCAGTAATCTCCCTCATTAGACACCCCTTATAAAAAAAGGGATTTTTAGATAAATAAAAGTAGTTAAAATTACCGCACTGTTCAAGTTTTTTTCTTTGCTATACACACGCACACAACCAGCGGGCATTTTCAAAGGCGGTTTGATCAGTTGATGAAGAGTACCACGATGTGTTCAAGGCCAAACAATTCCCCGGATGCTGTTAACAAAACAAAGAGGCAGTTTTTTTTGGACAGAAGTGCCACCATGATTCCATGAATCAGGAAGGAGTGTATCCAATTAAGTCTCTTGTCACCCGCTTCAGTGCTGTGGCGGAGCTGATGAATACGTCGTGTAAACCACGCATGCGCCTGAACGCATCTCACAAGGCAAAGAAGCCAAACCAGGCAGCGTTTCTCTTGTTCGGCAAGCAACTCTCCTTGGGAAAACCATGCACGCCGGCGAGCATTCAATGTGGGAAACAAAGCAAGATGGCGCTAGATGATTTGTGGTGGGGTAGGGGGGTGCTCAGTGCACCCCCGCCTGCTATTTTGCACTTTTCTTGGACGCAGCACTTCTCTTGGCCTGCCACAGGTGGTTGTGGATGGTCAGAGCATCCACGCTGACCGACACAGTTTTGGCGGGGATGACGGTGAACTGCTTGCGGTCCGAGCTGTACTTGTACAGCTTGTCGATCATCTTCTTGGTGATGCTTTTAGGCCCCGTGCCCGTCAGCTTGTGGATCTCCTCCGTGTCCGGGAAGTAGGAGTAAAGCGCCCGGAACTGGCAGCCGCCATCGCGGAACAGGATCATCATGTGATTGGACTCGCATTTCTCCAGCTCCTGCGGAGGGAGAGCTCATTAAAGAACGATTGCGCAACACAACAGCAGGCTTAAACATCACATTTCCACTAGAGATGGGCGATTATCGGTCCAATACCGGCTTGATTTTAAGGTAGCGGATACTTATAGAGGCTGCCGAGATCGGCCGCTGATACTATTGGGGGGGGAGGGGGGACATTGTGTAAGTTCTCCTTGGATGTAGTTGGGACTATATTGCGGACTTTGACACACAGGCAAATCATTATTTGTGTCAGATAGAAATGTATTTGTTCACAATGATTTGACTTGGCGTTATGATGACATTTCATATATTAAACGTACTACAGGTCTCAGTACTTAATGAGTACTTAAAGAGCGAACATTCGTACTGGTATTGGTCTGCAAATAAATGACAGTGAAGAATGCTGTGTTATTAGTTGTGTTATGTTATGACGTTGATCAAGGTTTTAAGGTGGCAACAGTTTGAACCCGGTACAAATGATACAAATACAATTAACTTGATTGCAAATGGGATTAAAATGAGAAGGAAGTGAACCTGACCTCAAGGATTTGATTCTTCTGCGGCTCGTTGACTTTTCCGGCCAGACAGCAGTGTGAGATGGCGTTGTGGATGATTGGCTTGTTGGATTTGGCACTCGGCTCCTTGAAAAGCTTTGGACCTTTTCGAGGCATTTCAGAACAATTCTCAACATATGGGAAATACGAGATAGGAAAAGGATGAATAGGATTAACTAACCGGTGTACTCGGCCAGGGATGCGATGGAAGACGCGGTGGAGCCGTTGTCCCAGTCTCTTTCCGCAGCCCGACTGTGGTTACGACTTCCGGGGAACGACTCCACGGAGTCGCAGCTAAAACGCAGGACAAGAATGACTGTTGTGCGACGGCACAAGCCGAGGCATATATGTGACTAAGGTGGTGCATCCTACCGGTGGGAGCCTGCACCCCCAGAGTGGACGCTGTCAGCCTCATTGGTGGCAGCAGAGGCCAGCGACAGACTCGATCCAGACTGGGCCGTGCTCAGGTTGTCAGCTGTGAGAGAAAATTCACAATTTAGTTTCGGGAGTGACTTTTGACCCCGTGGCCCAAAGGTTTAGATATATATTACTCCCAAAAAGGGTGTGGTGTTGGGATTTTCGGGTTCAGGTTCAAGATGAACCTTAAACTGGTCTCTCACTTTTTGCATGCCCTGCTGCTCTCCAATAAGTCTAATATTGACAACAAAATGTTGAGATAATTTGGGGAGAAAAAAAAAAGTTGTTCTCTATGTACAAAACGTGTATGGAAACCGTGGTAGTAGTACTGTTGTGCCACGAAAATAAACTGACATTCTCTGAAGTAATTAACTTTTTTTTTTAAAACCCCAATGCAGATTCAACTCAAATGGTGTTTAACACGAGGAAATAACCATGTTTAAAAAATGTGTGGAAAGAAAAAAAAGAGTGGCAATGGAAACAACGAGGTTCTGAGCTCCGGTAGAAATATCCAGTGCAGTAGGTTAAAACGGCATGCTATAGAAATAGGGTGTGGAAGGGTGCGCGCGTGAGTATTCCTTCGTGCACAATGTGACGTAATGCAGAGGACACGCCACCAGAGGGCAGTGTCTACACGTGGTGGTTAGTGAGACGCCAAGGGGAAGACAAGTGGAATGTTTTGAGGTGAAACCTGAGTCAGTCTTACGTGTGGAAGAAGAGCACTTGGAGACGTTGTCGCTGGATGACTCCTCCCTGAGGATGGTCTTGGGTCTGTGTTTCTGCTTGGGTTTGGGAGTCTTGGGCTTGACCAGACCTTGCTCCTCCAAGATCTCCTGCTGCTTCCTCCGCAGGTACTCCTGCTTTATCAGCTCCCGCCGCGTCTTCTCATCTTCCTTACGCAGGCGATCCTCCTCAGCTTTCCGCCTGGCGTTGATCAAACGCATATGAGTAGCTGTATCGCGGGCCAAGGCAAACACCGATGCTGAAGAATTTTACCGGGCCTCGTCGCGCTTCAGCTCCGTTTCCGCTTCCAGCTGCTGCTTGCGGAGACGGGCTTCCTCCGCTTTCTTTTGCTGCTTGAGCAAGAACGCCGCTCTCTTCTTGGCAAGCTCATCCTCTGCTTTCTGCTCATCCTGCAGCGTTGCAACAGAATGAGAGCATTAAATCATCAGTACGCCGAGCCGCGATTGGCTGTTACCCGGGCAACTGTTTTCAGTCGGCAGCAAGTCTCGCATTAATAAACACGCGGGCTTATGTCACCCTACTTTAATATGGTGGTGCTCGGAGAGTCCAGCAATTTGGTATAGTGCTTGGTGTTAAAAGTTTGATAGACAGCAATGTAACCGCAGGCCACCCTGTCATATAAATAGGTGGTCTTATAAAAAATCTTTGCTTGTGTAGGCAAATACCTTGAAGAAGAAGCCCATGACTGACTTTTGCTCTCCATCCGCTTCATCTGTGGTTCTGTCAGCAGCCTCCTCACCCTCGGGGTCTTTCAGCTCCGACATATCGACCTCGATCAAGTGGGCTTTGCTGCGTTGCACTTCCTCCGACGGCACGTTCTCTTTCCCCGAGCTGTCTGAGGAGTTGTCTTTGAGGGTGCTGGACAGGCAGTCGTCAAAGGACACTTCAGCAGCAGACAAAGCATTCAGGTCCACCCTGGTGGGTCGTCGCATGTTCACATCGTCGTGAAGCCGAAAAGCGGCGCTCCGTGGCTGGCTCGAGGCCGTTTTGTTGGGGGTTTCTCCCACCGGAAGGTTTCTGAGGCTTTGCGGGTCAGGATGCTCGTTCCTGGGGGACCTGCCCCCAGCCGATTGCCTTGGATGCATTTGCGTCTCCGGCCCGCCGTGGGAGGGGGCCACGGTCCGAGCGGTGTGCCGGCTTTGCTCTTTGCTCACCTTGAGCTCCGCCGGCTTGGATCTGGAGCTTCGGCCTGAGCTCAGTTTGGGGGGTTTCCTTGCGGGGGCGGTGGCGGGGAGGTGTTCCGCATCGTGTGTCGTGTCCCCGGCTTTAGTGTCACCGTTTTTGTCAGTTGCGAGCGGGTGAGGAGCAGCGCCGGGAGGGGACAGTACATTCTGCTTCATCATCATTTCCTGCTGAAGGGACAATTGCATCATCTGCTGCTGGATGCTGCCGATGGCTTCATGCAGCAGCTCGATAGAGCGGTTGCACTCATTGAGGTCCAACTCTTCTTCTTGGTTGAAGCTGCCATTGTTTCCCTTCTTGTCGGCGTCTAAGGCACCTGAGGGCGTAGATCCCTCCAGCTCTTTGTCCCCTCTCAGGGCATCCGCGCACATATCGTCTTTAGATGCCGGCGTTACTTTCTGTCGATTGCGCTCATCTTTGGAGGGGTCGGCTTTGAGTGGATTGGGCAAAGTGTCGCCCTTGCCGCCGCCGCCGCCCTTCTTCACGATATGCAGGAAGGCGGCCTTTCCCAGCTTTTGCCTCTGCCGGGCTGACAGCACTTCCATCTTCTTCTTTTGATGCTCGATGGCACGACGTTTCTCCTCGAGCTGCATGCGCAGCTGTACAATCTCGGATGCAAGGACGCTGGCACCGCCGCTCCCGTCACCGGCACGAGGGCAAAGACCCAGGGGTGACGAGGGACTCTGGTCTCTTTTGAGCCTCCAGGAGGACGACAGGGGCCCGCTGCTCTCGGATCCATCTGGGGTGGTCCTCTGCGAGCTGGAGGCACTGGAGCGTAGGTCGTGGTTACTGCCGAAGCGCTGCTGCTGGGCTTTACGCTCGGCAAAAGAGGTCATGCGCACACTTCCGCTGGCCACGCTGCTGGCCTGAGAGTAGGCGCTGAGGCATGGGCTGGAGCGACCGCTGCAACCGTTAATGTCTTTGTCCTCGTGCTCCTTGACATTCATGTCCTCCTGAAGTTTGGCGGATTCCTCTTCATCATCCTCATGAAAGCGTTTACTTGGCCAAGCGAGGTCTTTTGCCGGAACGGCCTCATCCAAATCCTCATCCTCTTCGTCCAGGTCTTCGAGTTCCGGATCAAGGCTTGGGCAAGGCTTTGTCACCTCCGAATCTGAATGCAGGTAGAAGCCTCCGCCGGGCTCATTCGACGAGGTGTCCACACTGCTGGAGGCAAGGGGTCGGAAATCCGCCTGAGCCTGAAGAGGCTCATCTGACAAGTCGGGCTCGTCAGCCGTGGGAGTAAATGTTTTGTTCAGGCTGAGGGGAGCTTTCTTATGAACTGCAGGAGAAGATCCGTCCCCCCTGCGTGAAAAGCTCCTTCCTGTGGACCGGAGCCCCTCGCCACTCTCCTCTTCCTTGTTCAGGCATACGGACTTCTCTTTAGCTGGTTTCAGCACAGCAGGCATCAGCGGTTCTAGGTAGAAACCGTCAGCTGCAGGTTTGGACTTGGTCTCTGGTTCTGCTGCGGCAGACGCTTGGATCCCATCAGGTTTTTTGGAGATGGAAGCAACCTCCGTCCTGGCCACCGCCACCAGAGATTCTTCTTCGCAATCCAGGTGAACTTTTCCCATGAGGCCGTGACCATTGATTCTGCGCATCTGGGCTAGCGTGGGTTGGTGAAGTGAAGCTTGGTGTTTGGGCGTTACGTTGATGACGTTGGACGCCAGGCTGTCTTTACTTATTGAGCGGGCAAGGCTGACACTGTCGCCGGAAGCAACATCCGCATCGCTGTCAGCAGCTGAATGGCACATGAAGGGGTTCAGTGTGGAAACTGGCCTGAGGAAGAGAAATCAAATACATTTATTCCAATTATTTCTCGAGTCTTCTGACAATTGAATGAACCACTTTTTCTGTCTACTACCTACACTACTGTTATAGTCGTGTGGGTCTATGGTCTATAAATAGCTTCAAGTCAATACGTTCGGATAAGGATCAGCAGAGAAATGCAAATTCCAACCAACTGTTACTGGCACATCACACTCAGGAACTGTGCTTGACACTTCTGAATTATTTTTACCTCTGTCTCTTGTCGGGCCAAGCGACAGCAGAAGCTCGGGCCTGTCTGTCCATCTGGGTCAAGGAGTTGGAGCGGTTCCTTAGACCTTAGAGGGGGAAAATATTGATTTCAAATGTTACAAAGAGCATTCAGACGCTCATCAATTCTGCAACGTGATGCTTTTACCTGCGCCGTCATCTCCTTGAGGCTTCTGTTGTCTCTGGCGCAAAGGCAAGAGAGGATGGGAAGGACTAAAGGGCGGACCTCCTCTACTAAGACACAACAAAAACAAAAGAAAACATTTTTTTTTTCATTTTTGGTAGCCAACAATATCAAATCGTGTTTTGTCTTGAAAAGAATAAAGTATAATCCAACAATTCCCTAAAAAAAGTATCAACTCCTTTGTTTAGACAAATCGAAACCAGTGAGGGACCAAAAGGCAGAGGAGGAGCCTAAGGTACGGAGATAAAACTCTTCACTTTCAATTGTATTTTAGGAGAATCGAGAAAATAAAAATGAACTAACTTCAGCCACCAGACTCTTAAGAAATATGACTAATATGTCTAATTGTCTAACAGTGATAGTGCAAGTCCGCCAAGAAAACAACCAAAGATTGAAAGATATCCGGGCAGGTTGAAACACAAACTTCCTCACTCCAGTCACAAAACATGAGTTAATATCATATGGTATGACGAAATCACCTGCTACAGATTTCAGGGCCGCTCTGGTTTTCTGACACGCCAGGACTGGCCTTGAAGCTCCGTTTGGTGGCGTTGGAGATGGGCACTGATGGACGAGAACTCTTTGGCTGAGCAATGGCTCGAGCTACAGGAATGGACATGAAAAAGACTTTCAATGGTGAAGTTAAAGGTGAAGGTTTCAAGATTAAATATTCTATTATTAAGACTTTCCACTTGCATCAAGTGGGCAAACGTACCATCTTTCGACTCTTGCAGGTCCCTGGGCAGGACAAATTCTGGTTTGACAGTCTCAAACCACCAGAAGAGTTCAGCAATGAAAACCATCACGTTGTGCTGCAAAGACAAGCGATGATTACTGATGGTGTCTAATTTTTGTGGTTGTCGTTACAAGTTTCATCTTTATATTGCGTAATGAATCAAAAGAGTGGGTCATGCCACCTTGAGCACAGGAGGCGAATAGAGTATGTCTTCTGTTGTCAGATAGAAACTTTTATTCAGATACTCGTTGGCAAACTCTCTGAGCAGATGGATGTTGTACAGGCTATCGGCCATGGAGGGAACTTCCTTCAGGCAAATATCTGATCGGACAGGAACAGAGCAGATCAGATAAGGACTCGACTGAATGGCGCATTGGGAGTTTGTCATGCTAAATCTTGTGGAATAACGAAAAAAAAAATCATGTTGTTAAACACAAATTCTGCAGGGGCGTTGAGAATTTTGACTTCGACAAACTGAACGCAGTGTGTGTCTGAATTCAGAGTTTCGCAACAGTATGTTATGGACATACCCTCCAGCTTCATGAGGTCTGGACAGTAGTAGTGGACAACCGTAAGCAGCGCCGCTCCATCACACACATCTCTCATCAAATCTTCCAGCAGCGGGAAGAAGGGAAGATGGCGGCCAGACGCATGCTCCCGACGATACCGTACCTTTGAACATAAGAGAGCCAAAATCGAATCAGACAAATACTATAACAACACTAGCAACAGAAATACGACTACAGGGGCACGGAACAAATCCTTTGCATGGCTGAGCCAGTCAAAAGCACATTTGACTCAAGGATGTTTGACCTTATTTGATGTCTGAAGTCAAATAAGGTCAAACAGTCAAAAGCACATTTGACTCAAGGATGTTTGACCTTATTTGATGTCTGAAGCCTTCTGGAGTGACACATCCCACCAAGGTTCTCCCTTCCAGAGCACAAGGTTTTAGTTGTTTTGATAAGGACTAAAATTCCAGGATGCAGTTCAATGAAAAGGCCCTGTGGCATCAGTTGAGGGAGAACCCTGAAGAGGGCTGGTTGCTGATGGTGGGATGGAGGTGCTAACGCAGTGAACAACAGGGAGCCAGAAGCCTATGCGAGAGGGTGGCAAGTGATGGAGCCCAGTCAAAGGAGGCAAGAAAAAATAAAATAGCATAATGGGGGCAGATGGGTGATTACAAGCCCACGTACGTAAAACGAGTGCACAATTTCAAAGACAAAAATCCCCAGTTTGAATCTGTATACATGATAGGGCATACGGCTCTCTACTTTAATGCTTCTCCTAAATGTGGCACGTTCAGCGAGACCGCACTTGGAGGATATTGGATCCAAAGAGCAGAAACAAGGAATTAGTGTCCGTAGACATCAAAGAATCAATCGACACCCAAAGGCATGAAATATCATTGATACAACAGCAAAATAATTGCTCCAATATGAAAGTAAATACCGATCTATTCACTGTCATTACGTATTTACAGCACAGACAAAGGCAATGGACCAACCAGCTTTTACAAAACACAAAGCAGCCCAATCCTACTGCTTAATGTTGTAAATAGATGCAGGTGGACACGCTCAGCGGTAAGACAAAAAGATACCACCCGGTGACACTCCAAAGGAGATCATTTTGTTCAAAAGGGTAACATCTTCAAATTCACTTTGCCGTTTGTGTTTCATCTCATCATCCGCCATGACTGCGTGAGGCTAAACTTAATTGCATCCCCGACTGCCGCGGTCAAATCCATTAGGAGAACGGCGTTTCGCTTCGAGGCACGGCCATCGACGAACATGAGGCTCAAAACAGTCTTGTAATTCTTTACAAGCAGTTTATCAATCATGCCCATGCCGAGCAAAGGTGTGTCAGAACCGTTTGAGTTATGATCAGACGAGTGTGTGAGCAGAAAAGCGAGAGGTGATGACAGAGCAGGTCAGCGTGAAGGGCAAACTGCAAAGAAAAGGAGACGTGCCAGCAATGACTTTCATCTGACTCGATTGAAGCAAATACAAAAGAACAAAAATCAACACGGTTAGCTTATCACACACTGTGTACTTCAAATAATGTCATAAAACATGTGCCAAAAGGTGATTTAGAATTAAAAAAAAAAAAAAAAAAAGGAAGCAAGGATAGGGTTTGATAGGTTTGATATCCCCTCGGCTAAAAGAGGCATAGAATGAGCTCGAACAAGCCTCGGTGAGGTGCGCGCACACATCAACACAAAACTATGCGTGCGTGGAGGAGAGGGAGGGTGTGTGAAGGGGTGGGGC
>CAAKHF010025411.1:36560-47279 GCA_901007745.1 Hippocampus kuda | reverse complement strand
GTGGGGGTGGCTTCCAACTTACAGGGACAAGCTTCCAATACCATTTGGAGGGAGACTATCCAGTTTGCAAGGATAAGAGAGGGAAAGGAAGTACAGATGGGGAACAGGAGCAGAGATATTAATTGGTCAAAAGGTATGAGACAAAGGACTGGCGCTGCATCCAATTTGAACAGAGAAACACAGAAAAGGGGACAGAGCAACACGCGATAATATAGTCAAGGAGCGACACAAAGAGCAATGCCCTCTTTAAGAGACCTTGTTTACCTTTTGGTGACTGGGGGATTCCAGAAGGTGGTGCTTGACTTTGTGTTCCTTTTCGCTAATTTCCCTCATTTTGGTGTTGACCTGCAGACATTGTAAAGCGGCAATGTCAACGTGGCATTTTACTTGGTACAGCCAAGATCTGCACATGATGCTCATAATACCTCCCAAAAACAAGAGAAAGAGTTTGCGCGTGTGTCCGATCTGACTCATTCCACACGAGACGTACTAATGGTGTCGTCAGTGTGCGATTTGCTACATATAAAGATCAAAGGTGACAAATTCAATTGACAGATTTTCTGGATTTCCTACAAGGTAAACACGTTTTTGACCACGGTATTGTCTTTTTTTTTTAAGTTACATAAAATAACTGACCTGTTTTGTCAGCCAATGCTTGTTGCAAACAGATTTGCTGTTACAATAAAATATTTTGCAAACATAGCTTCAGTCACGGTCAATCTCTACATCATAGAAAACTACGGTCTGGCAATTGAGGTGGACCATACATCAGCAAATATGGTCACGCTGTACAGCCCCAAAAAAGGGTGCGACCTTTTTTTGTGTGTTTGTCCGACCGGCTGAAAAAGCAGGTCACACCAGTGCTACCAGTCCCAATGTTCGTCAAGCCCTGCATTATTCACTCATGCAAGCGCTTCAGCTGCACTTATTTTGATGGTTTGAATTTGATGATTCAATTATATGACTGTTAATTGCACATCTTAATATAATAACGGGGTTGCTGTGGTTGGAGTGTAATATATGATTTCAGAAAAAGCAAGACGTAAAAAAAAAAAAAAAAAATCCATAAAATACAGGCAAATGTTTGTTTGCGCAGATGTCGTCATGACACCGCTCAAAACGTAACCATCTCTGCTTCAATCGGGACCGGGGAAAAAAAAAACCCTGTTGATGTGTGCCTTCTTGTGTGACACTGACTGGTTTCTACCTTATTGATCCAGAAAACCATGGCATCCTCCAAGTCAAAGGGAAGCTCCTTGGAGGGGTTGAAGGTAGAGAAACGCTCCACAGAGGTGACCACTTTCTCAATGCTGATCATCTCCACTGTGTAGGCCATCATCAGGGCATCAATCATGGGGATGTGGGCACTCTGGAAGAGGACAGCATGATACAGTAATTCTGCGTCGTGTCTAACACGCGCAGTGAAGACAAGCAGATGGCTTACAAGTATCTGCTGTGGCACTAAAACACTGATGGGGGGATACTGTGCGCAGGAGAAGCTCACAGTGTCTTTCGGGTTTTCTATGAGCATGCTTTGTCAAGTCAGCAATGTGGGAGGGGCTTTAAAGCCCGACACGTGGGACAAGCGCTATCCTGCCCAGGATTTTCCATCCCCTCGCTGGGCTTTGTGTGGATTATGACATCATGCCGCAAGCGGAAAAAGCAGACTCACACTGGTCTCCATAGTAACAAACAGGAAGGAAGAGCGCTGAAAGCGACTCAGCCGGTGGTCAATGGACATTCTGTCCAGTGATGAATTCCAGTGCGTTAAGACCAAAATCATGGAGCCACCGCAATCTTGTTCTGAGACGCAAGCTCAGTTTCAAGTTAAAACTAAGCTCATTTCAAAACAAATCATCCCATACAAAAGAAGGCTGACTGAACTACAGTAATTAGTTTCAGGCTCAAAACAAGCTGCCAAAAATCAAACAAACAAAAAAATACATCATTGGGCAAGCAATTTTAAGTAACAGCTTAAACTCCTGTCATATAAAGTTTAAACAGTTCACGAAAATGAACACAGTAACTAAATTTAAAAAAAAAGTCAATAAAAGAAAATAAAAACAAGAGTGCTAAACTACATTTTACATTTATAAGACTAAAACGAACAGTGGAAATCTCCTTCGCTTTCAACTTTGTCAATTAATTGTAAAAGTGCTTTCAGGGTTCATTTTAAATCTCCGTATTTATTTCGGTAAAACTGTACAGCTGTACTGAAGAAGGAAGGTCAAACAGTCCTTTATGTGTGAAAGTTAAGTAATCATGTGTTGAAAGCAAAATGGAGCGTACAACTCGGCTGCATTCATCGAGGAGGCTGTTAATTCACTCTGAGCTGTAGTTTGTGGTCTAAATACGAAGAGCGTGACATCATCTTTGGGAAATGGAGCTGCCGCTCTTGGATACCACTCCTCCAGGAAGCGGTATTCTGCCGAGTACTCCACTGCCGTTGAAACAAAAGTGCTATCTGCAAATCTGCTTTCTATAGTTGTTAAATTTCCTCGTAAATGTGCACTCGGGCGTCAACAGTGGGCGACTGCTTAGCACATCCGCCTCACAGTGGAGAGGTCCTGGGTTCGATTCTGGCTCTGGCCTCCCTGTGTGGAGTTTGCTGTTCTCCCAGTGCCTACGTGGGTTTTCTCCGGGTACTCCGGTTTCCTCCCACATTCCAAAAAATTGTATGGCGCGTGAATGGAGCACTCTAAATTGCCCCTCGGTGTAATTGCGAGCGTGAATGATTGTTCGCCTACGTGTGCCCTGCGGTTGGCTGGCAACCAGTTCAGGGTGTCCCCCCACCTACTGCTAGATGACTGCCGGGATAGGCTCGGGCTTGCCCGCGACCCTTCGATGCTAAGCGGTTCAGCTAATGGATATATGCATGAATTGCGCATATTGTCCTGCAGCATTCAGACACTTCTAGGTTGCATTTGACTGCCGTCTTGAATGACATTCCGAACCTATTACAGTGAAATTCCTCTCCATCATTTAATTGTACAATAATAAGAACAACCTCAATAATCTTGGCAGACAGGTAGCCATCTTTAGCTCCTCATAAAGGTTAAATGTAATTTCAAGGCGTGCACACATTTGCACGCGCCTCGTGGCCAACTCTTTCCGGAGTACGACTCACCATTTTAATGGGCATACCAGCCAGGTCCTCCTCCGTAACGGCCGTGTCGTCGCTCTCCACAACATAAATCCCCTTCCTGTCCAGAGACTGGATGACGGAGTGGTGCGACTGGAGGGACGCGGCCTGCTCTGTCTTGAGGATGAGGGCGCAGACGCGACAGTAAAGCTCGCAGGACAGCAGCAGGCGGATGACGGGGGGCTTGATGTGTTCCTGGTCATACTGGTCTGTGTAGAAGGGATCCCTCAGGTCCTCGGGGATATGGTCTGAAATTACAAGCAGGTACAGGAATGCAGCAGTAAGCTAGGTGGCCCTTTTTGAGTCATATTTGTTCACACCCCACTTCAGTTTACTCAGAGCAACATTTACAAGTGCAAGTTGCAACTCAAGAGACGTGATTTGAGTTTTGCTGGGGGGGTCGAACAAATGCACTCACGCAAGCCTCAAGTGATTCCATTTGTGTGGATGTGAAGTCACACCAAATCCAGATATTGCAACCTTATAAGGAGCCGCTACAAAGCACTGGACCTCAGTGTGCCAAAACCAAATGGTTGTACTCAAAATAGCTTTGAAAAACTTTTACAAAATCGCGTTTTACAACGCAACAGTGGGTTGAGAAATAACCTTGTTCCACTCAATCAGATTTTACACCAAGTGTGTCCTTTCATTAGCAAAACACTGGCGGAGTGTGTGCAAAGTGTTCTTTTCTGACGGGATGAAAGAAGGCGGCCGTTAGCAGTGTCACTTTCACAAAAAATAGGCAGGCGGCTTCTTCCCGCAGCTCGCCAAAAGCACTTTGGGTCAGGGAGGATGATCCAGACCGATGAAAGAAAAGGGAAGATTAAGTACAGAATGACCATGAAAATGAAGATCCATCCAGATGTGTTCAAGATTCTCCTTAGGAATACCAGACAACTGTGCATCTTTTTTTTCATTTAAACAATTGACAGATGCATACTGCTGAATCTGAGCATCGCATTTTTTTGCTAATGCAACCCAGGAATCAATATGGGCTTCTGCTTGGAAGTACTGGGTCTCCCTCCTCACAAGTGAAATGGAGATTTAATACCGTACAACTGTTTCAGGTTCTTGATTTATAAATCAATATAGATGGTCTGAATCTGCTCCAGCACTGCATTTTGTTCCTTGTTGAGTGTGCGCCTTGCTCACCAAGGGGGAGTAAAATCCAGACAGACGTCCGTATGTACATGAAGAAGACACGATTGCTCAGGGTGCTCACGACTGATATTTGTTTCTCGCAGAGGATAAAAACATATATATACCGGTATATATATATATATGTCTGCCCGTGAACAGGCACAGGTCGATTACCAGTTTGACGGTTTAGCAAGGTTTTAAAAAGTCACGGTTTCAATAACCGCTAGTCGTGGCTTGAACCGGTAATGAGCTTTTTTTTTTTTTTTTTTTTTTTTTTTAAATTGAGGGGACTTCTCAGCAAAGCACAATATGATTGCCTGCTTGCAGAGTTGTGTAAAACAGCCGCCTCTTTGAAGTGAATTGCCTCCAATTAACATTTCTCCACCGGTGATTATTGTTTTTTTTTGGTGTGTCTACTTTTGCTGAAAGGTTTATGACACCACAATACATTCATTGGCCCATGTAGTGTTTCACATTGTGTTTTAGCGTGAAGCTAACAGACTTTATAGTTAAGCAAAGTGATGTGGTTGTTTTGAAGACATAATGTGTCATTTTTTGTTTTGTTCAGCTGGACCGTAAACTTCAACTGCAAGCGGTTGAGTTTGCCGCCATTATCTTGCGCCGGTGATTCCGAGAAAGTTTGTAGTTCTATAAACACTGGAAGTGTGTCATTGTGTGCGCGATAAGAAAGGAGTCTAGACGGGAAAGTGTTCACGTTTGACTTAATTCCGCAGACGATGACGCCGCGTGGCAGCTGCACCCTCCTCTTTCTGATGCCATTAGGACGGCGCTGGACTTAAAAGTGTTGCCACTCACGGGGACGGGGGTGAGCACGAGACGAGCTACATGAGAGTTAGCCGAGCGTACTGTATTAAGAAGCACAAGCAGAGTACAAGCAACAAGGCTTGGAGTGTGACAGGTGCACACTGTGCCTGACGCCGTGTCTGGCCGTCTGCCACTCAGGCTTGGGGAGCAGCTGTGACAGCCTGAAGGGGCCAGGCAGTCAACATGAGTACACAAACAAACACGAGTGGCACAGTGTTTGTTCTTGAATGCCACGCGACCTCCAGCATCATCAGGCATTAGTATTTGCCCCCCCCCAAAAAGCACTTTTGCTGAATGTGATGCTGCTCAGCTGTGTCAATAAAAAAAAAAAAAAATGGGCAAGTAATGATGACTAATGACATTAACAAAACGTCACATGAGCCACTGGTGCGTAGATATTCAGTTCCCAAAGGAGACCAGCATCCCGTTGGGTCAATTAGGCTCCAAGGGGAAGGCTTTTGTGCTCTATTTGAGCAAAATCCATGTGTGCATCGTTAGCCATGGCCCACCCTGAAACGATGTTCATTGACGGATAGATGAACAGATGGGATGCCTTACTTTTCATCTATAGTTTGCCTTCGACGGTCCAAATGAGTTCGTTTCTCAACTTGGTCCAAGGGCCTGCTGGTTTGGAACCAAAATTCCTTGCAACGAACCGCAAGTGATTGCTTTTGTCTTCCATTTGTTGCAAGATTGTAAGCAGGAACGTTCGGCAAGCCCCCTGCTCGCTTCCCATCTTTAACACTGGCCTTAAATTTCATTTTTATTCTTCGGCTTGTGACTCAGCATGAGACTTGATTTTAGTTGCAGTGTTTTTGTGCTTTCCACTGTCTTCATTACTAATTTATTGTTGTATGAATTCTTTTTGCTTCATGTATAGCACTTTGTATACAGCGGCGGTGGTTTTAAAGTGCTCTATAAATACGGCTGAGTTGAGTTGACTATTTTGTGTTCGCTAAGCTAAATACGGCTATCCTTGTTTGTTTGTCTCATCATCAGCCAATCAGAAAATCCCACAGATAAGGATGTTTTGTTGCTATGGGACAAGATGTAAAGAGCATTCATACAGGTGTGCATGAAGACACCGAGTGGGACGAAAGGGAAAGTATTCCTGGAGTGGAACAACGGTTACACAGGGAGATTTAATCATGCGACTTTGCTCGCTGCTGTTGATTGAAAACTCTGCTAAGCAGTCAAGAAATTTAGTTGGTTAGTGGTTGAATGTGTTATGTCAGAAGCGGCTCAGGAAAAGTAGGCCAACTCGTTCCTATGATAGGTTTATTTTCCATTATTGTTGGAATCTAAGTGATATAATAATAATAGGCAAGCGGCTCTACACTGCCCCTTGCTACTCTGTCAGAGCAAAGAGTGTTGAGGCAGCAAATGCGGTGTATTGACGTTTTGTGTTAATGGGACAAACCGGACGGTGAAGCAGCTCAATTACATCGGACAAAAGTCCAACTGTTATGTAATCCTTAACCCGATTTAGAAGAAATTCCGCTGGCCATGTTACAAGTATGAAAATGGTACTGCCAGCCAGGCATTGGATGTTAAAGAGGTATTCAGTGTTGGCTGGAGCGCAGAAATACTTCCTGCCTTTAGTCTCTAGCTGTCAATGTTTCACCAGCAAAGCTCAACATATTCTGCTGACTTTGAGTGTCTTGAGAAGAGTGTTTCTACTGGTCCAACACCAAAGCACCAGAGTAAAAAATGTATGACATTGGACTAAACAGCTGTTAGACCTCATTTCCAAGGCTAACGTGACACTTCGACACGTGAACGTTGTGAAAATCATCTTCGGCATTTGTTCTATTTAAATACAGTTTTAAGCCTGTGAGGACAGACTGATATTTCGCCGGTGAGAAATGCAAGCCACAACACAATCTACATGCCAATTAGAGTTTGTTGAATGGAAGCAAACGGAAACACTCACCAATGCCGTAGGCTTTAGCAAATAGCCACCGCAGGTTGGCAGCTATTTTGGCTCTGGCAGAGTCATACATCTCCATGGGGATGACATCCATGGTGCCTTCTGCAGATCCAGTCAAGTCCATCTTCCTTCTTGTACTGTCCCCGGCACCCAAATCAACATCCATCCTTTGGGAGTAAAACGATGTTATTAGTTATGCAGGACATACGTCATTATGCAAGTACTAGTGTTTTAATTGTATTTAAATGTAAATGTAAATGTTCTAAATGTGCATAATGTTACAGTCATTCAACTACATTCTAACAGTGGTTATGATGGTGATCCTAGAGGGCCAGAGTATTTATTACGATTATTATTATTATTATTTTTTAGATGGCAGGCTAAGTTGTGTCATAAGAACAAGAAACAATGTAAAGTCTCAAGAAAGTCTACAAATCTACCTGTAAAAAGTGGAGGACAGTAGAACAAATTATTGGAAACGGTGTGAAGCAGTGCAAAGTTTCTTTAGGCACACTGGCCCGAATTTAAGATCACGCCAGAGTCCCACAATCGTCTAAGTTCCATTACCTGTAGCGCAAACATAACCCAACAACGTGAATGTTACCATGAACGGCCCAATGCTAGCTTGACGGGCAGGCTGTCATTGCCACCGAACTAATTGAACTTTGCTTATAAGCATTTGTACTTCACGGTGAATTCTGAAATGTGGATGTGGATCTATCTATTCACCGACGATACAGCAATTAGCTAGCAACCCAATTGGCTAAACAGGCATGCATGCAAATGCACGGCCAGCTAAGCTAGCTACGTTAGCGTGTACAAAAAGGTAGCTTCATTTTACCTTCAAATATGTAGCTCCAAGTCACCCTTCGATCCAAACGGGGTTAATAATCAACAAAGAACCCGCCTTGCTTTCCAGTGGACCGCTGCGTAGAAAAGCCCCCGCCGCCTGCAGCACATCGTAGCCGCCAGCTAATGGTGCTAACAGGGGAGGCGAGTCAGAATGGTCTCCCAGCAACAACACCTCATTCGCGGCCTTACTGACAGCGACCCCGCGGTAAATATGTACGATGAAAAACAACCGCAAAGCAGGTCAAACAGAGGCGCGACCAACAACGGGCCCCGTGTGCTCAAAATCTGCGATGTGAATAAACAACGGCGCATAAATTGAACACCGGGGCAAGGAATAACACAAGCAGTGAACCAGCAGGGCGTTCGCGCTCCGCCACCGGAAAAAAAAAAAAAAAAAAAAAAAAAGTTATCACAATGCCTACTGCGCATGCGTGATTACTCGACGGACTCAAACTCATCCATCATATCACGATTATGTTACATTAGTTTCATGTGCTAGCTTGTTTTCGTGTTTATGACCTGTTTTCGTGCAGTCATTGTAGACAAATTTGTTCCACAGTCACACCAACTGGCACAACACAAAACCTGTGTTAACTCCACAGGCAGTGTTCCAAGCAAAATTTTTAGCATTCTTAACCACCATACAAGTGTAAAAATAAGTTAACCCCTATGTAATGGAACAAACATAGAACACGCAATGATGGGGGAACGGGAAGGTGATTAGACAGCAATGCTGTCACCTAGTGGCTTATGGTAGAATAGGCACAAATTCAAATCATAAAGCCTTGCAATATTTCTTGAAATATATTCTGTTAACTTGGAGGTACTTTAGGAGACTTCAATTTTACACCATAAGAGTTTTCGGTTACATTGTATTAATATGTAAACAGAAGTGAGCAAACAATTGAAGTAAAATGCCCCTCCACAGTTATTGTGTGTCAGCATCTCTCTGACAGTATTTAGAAAAAGATGCATTGACATTTAACCTTATCCTCTTTTAATAGAAACCAGTTAAACCAGTTTTTATATATATATATATACATATTTCTTATGCCACTCAATAGGGTTCAAAGAGTAAACAAAAAAAAAGACCACTTCAACTTGTTTTAAGTGAGTAAAAAACAACAAAATGTGTCACCAGACTGAAAAAAGGTCATTGTCAAAAATTACTGCAGTGAAGGAAAGTAGAAGAACCTTTGGAATTAAATACGATAATGTCAGGGTTGGTCAACCGGTGGTCATGACCTCTTTATGTGTAAAAACAAAAAACGTCGCACATTAAACCACATTTCTGGCACCACTTAGTCCTACAACATTTCTTAACTGTGCAGACGGCACATTTTAACATTCTTTCCCATCATACACACGGGACAGTAGTTCAGCTGTATCGTCCGAGCATACAGACAGACGCTACACACAAACACTCCATAGGGAATTGATGTTTTATTCATTTCCACTTTTGATCATTTTTTTCTGCCATAAATTCACTAAATGTCCTCGATTATATATAGTATTACACAAATATCATTGTTGTTGTAGAGGAGTCAATGAGCGATGCCGTTGTTCTGTCACTTTCCTACCAAACCCGTAAATGGACATTCAATAGACAGGTCATTCTTTTTGAGCACTTTGTATTCACATGCCACTTTGTCAAGCACAGCTACGCAGTCATCAGGGACGCCTGTGGGAACGCCGTATCTGCAAATAAGCAGTGCGCCCAAAATAAACAACTGCATTTTTTTTTTTTTACAGAGATAAAAACACAAAAAGGAAAACGTGCGATGCTTCAACTTACGCAGAGCAACAACCACTGCAGGAACAATCCATGCATTCACTGTTCCTCCAATTTGTTCCCTGCTGGTGCCATTGATTGTCAGCCGGATCCAGGCATTGTGTTGCACCTACACATGGGTAGAAAGAATTATGACGACACTTCATTTTTTCACTTTTGATTGAGAAGACATTGGAAAAGAATTGAAGTCACTTTGTGAAAACCGAGCAATAAAGATTTACAGTCTTGTCTTTACCTTCTTCCACTTGAATTGGATAGCAGTGGCCGTTTGCCAGTGGCAGCACTGCACACAGCACTAAAGCCAAACACAGGTATGTCCTCTAAAGGAAAAGGGGGGGGGGAATGTAGATATTTTTTTTCCATTTGTTAAGATGTTAAGAAAGAGCGTTGCTGCCATTGACGGTTCACACAAATCAAACTCACCATTGCTGCAAGAAGTTTCATGAAACCGGAGAGAGGCTCGGGTCCCAAAAGTGCAGGACAGCTGAAGATTTATAAAGGGCAAAGTCGGGGGGTGTTTCTGGTCACCACCTCTTTATGTCAATAAAGGCATCACTCACCAGGAAGCATGTTTGGCAATCACGTATTACGGGATTTAAAAAAACAAAAAGAATCAAAGTTCCTTTGGCAAAACTTTGTTCTGCAACCTACTTGTTGCCTCATAGCATTCAGGCAATTGAACATTTACATACGTATAATCCTCAAGTAACATGATTCCAGACCCTTGAAAGATTATCGGGTGTAATGCAATAAATGACAACGATGCGACTCATCAAGTAAAAATGGACTTAATTTGGGACCAGATCTAGGCACAAATTAAGGAAGGTGTGACATTTTAAAGACTTCAGAAAGGGGGGAAAAAATTAGTTTTTTTTCAAACTCAACATAATAGATTGGCCTTTTTATACACACACACACACATACACACATGCATACATACATATGTGTGTATATATATATATATATATAAATATATACACACACACACACACACACACACACACATGTATGTAGAAAAGTTTATTATTGCATTTTTGC
>CAAKHF010025411.1:15741-31915 GCA_901007745.1 Hippocampus kuda | reverse complement strand
GGGGGGGGGGGGGGGGGGGGGGATGGGCGATAGGGAACCAGAGGCGCATGCACAGCTTCAAACATGCACACAGCGCCCGTAGCCACACATCATCATCATCATCATCATCATCATCGTCATCGTCATCATCTCCATGGCATTCCACGCGAGATCTGACTCCATCCGGCGAGGCAGGAGGTTGCCATGCCGACACACACTCACGCGCACACTTGTAGAAGACATGCTCCAGCATCCGTCAAGACTGAACCAAACGTTGGAGTGCGGATAAAATTAAAAAACAAAAAACAAACAAAAAAAAAAAACAAGCTAGTGGAACAGAAGGCATCTGGAGTGCGAGGGCAGAAGACGCCGTCTTGGACCCGAGTGCCGAACCTCACTGAGCCTTGATGGCCTCCACCTGCCACCGCACTAAATTGAGAGGTTTGGTATCGAACTTGTCCGGCTGAAATGGTCAACTTACAACAGGATTGCTGTTGTTTTGCTTCTGAATATGGAGATGGTATGTGGCTTCTGGTTAAGGTAAGCCAATTCCTTTTTGGCATTTTGGAGTTAAAACAACTGCAAGCAGCCACCCAGCATGCTCCCATTGTACTTATCAGTTCAACAGATTGGCAAAGAAGTGGATGTGAAATGTACGCGAGTGTGTATAGCTCTTTGGGTAGCCACCATACGACGTAGATATATTGATAGCGTGCGCCCTAGTCACCATTTGAATCACATCTGAGTTCTCATCTGTTGGAATATGGCTGACTTGCTGCGTGCAAATAATCAATGGGTCTTGGATGATCAGTCAAACTGCACTACAAGGGCTGGCACCAAATGAGTTGATATAGTCAAGCTGAAGAATTTAAGTGTCCCTTGTATCCTTCCATTTTTCTGTGCGTGGTGCACAGAGGAAAAACATTTTTGACACTACATTATCAAGAGTCTTGGAATATATTATATGTGTTCCTGCATGCATTGTGTGGTATTTCTACAAGTGCTCCAGCTTCCTCGCACCTTTCGCCAAAAACAGGCTCGAAATTGTCCATAAATGTAAGACTGAGTGTGAATACTTGACTGACGACCAGTAAATGCATGTTTTGTGTGTGAGATCCAAGATGGGCTCTTCCATCCACAGGCCATCATGCGTTCTGCTCCAGAAAACAAGCCAAACGGACGCCCTGCGGGACTCCATCTTATTCTTTTTGTTTTTTTTTGGGGGGGGGGACGCCATCTCACTCACGTGAGCACGATGCAGAGAAGGCCAGAGAAAGAAATCGAGAGAGTGACAGGAAAGTGAGAAAACTGGCTGCTAAGCTAACTATGAAGGGCAGTCAGAGACATAATTCAGGATTAGCTCTCAGACACACTACTGTGTATTATGCCGGAATTTTATTCGGCTACTCCTGAGGTATTTCGGTAGTGAATGGGAGAGCATTTCAACCATGTGTGAGAGTGAAAAAAAAAGTCCAGTAGCGTCAGAGTATTTTTACACTGCGTCTGAGGAAATTGTTTCTGTGTGTGTGTGTGTGTGTGTGTGTGTGTGTGTGTGTGTGTGTGTGCATAAGTGCAATGCAGTAGTGTGTCAGCAATAAATGTCAGTCTGTGTGGGAGAACATTCCCGTTGTGTGTGAGAGCATTTTGGGCGTGCATGTGTGAGAGTGTTTCAGTAGTGTGTGTTAGTCAAATAAATCTCATCAGAGTGTCAGTGTTTCAGTATGTGTGAGAGAGCATTCCTGTTGCACGTGAGAGAGCATTTTTTGTGTGTGTGCGTGAGAGAGTGTTTGAGTAATGTGTGTTAGTCAAAATAAATTTCATCAGGTTGTGAGTGTTTCAGTATGTGTGAGAGAGCATTCCCGTTGTGTGTGAGAGAGCATTTCGTGTGTGTGTGAGTGTTTCAGTAGTGTGTGTTAGTGAAATACATTTAATTCGGGTGTGAGTGTTTCAGTACAATAAGAGAATTTCAGTGTGTTTCTATGAATTTCTATGAACAAATTCAGTCGTGTGTGTGTGTGTGTGTGTGTGTGAGAGCATTTAGTAGTGTGTGCGAGAGTATTTCAGCGGTGCCCGTACCTCAAAGAACCAAGCTAATGATGTTTACAAAAGACTGGTGCTGAATGTCCCAATTTACAAACAGCGTGATCCAATGAGTCGACTAATGGCGACTAGTCGCCTAATGGCGGCTATCAGTGACTAGTCGACCAGCAAAAGAGTTGTGTGTGGCAGCCTTAGAACGAGAGCATTTAAAAAGTTTGTTGAGAAGTCGTAGTGGTAGTGTGTGAGAGCGCTTCAATAGTTTGCCTGTGAATAAATTCACTATAGCGTGAGCGCGCTTTGGCCGCACGTCAAGAATGTTTCAGTCGTGTGCGTGATGTGCGAAAGAGCGCGTCAGAGGTGATCCTGAATGATATCCCAGATGACCTCTCATATCTAACGCTCATCCACATTGGACACACACCCACTCTCACTCACGCGCTCACACATGCAATACAATAGAGTGGATGGACCGGCTAACCTGACGGCCGGCTCCCGTCTGTATACGGCTGCTCTGATATGTCCTGCAACTCTGAGCAACGGTATTTACGGTTAACTCGACCACACAAGTGTCAACGTGAAGCACACACATCTCGTAGAAAGGAGGATGCTGGTGAAAGGACGAGCTCCTTTCGCCCACACGCTCGCCCCCCTTCGACACTCACACGCCGCACCGCACCGAGTGGACAAAGAGCACACACGCACGCGCGTGCACACGTTACCTTGCAAATATCCTAGATTTACTCTGTTCATCACATCGCTCGCAGTGAGATTAGAAACATCCTCTACGAGCCAAAAGGGGGGGAAGAGAAAAGTCAGAGAGAGAAAAAGAGAGAAGGAGGAGGAAAGGAAATAGAAATAAAAATCAGGCAGGCCGCGAATGCATTTGCGCTTTGACCATAAGAAAGGTTCAACAGGTGAGAGGATGCAAAAAAAAAAAAAAAAGGGAGAAGAAGCCATGCTTCAGTATGCACAGAGTCACTTCCAAATGATTCATCTGTGGTGGATGCTCACTCAGAAGGTCAGGAGCGTTTGGGCTTCTCCCTGGAAGCAGCGTGAGCGACACAAGTACACAAGATTCAGCCAGCACAACACATCGGGATTAGGCTTCTTCTTCTTTTTTTTTATTATTTTTTTAAACTTCACTTTGTTTTGGAAGCGTGACACAACAACAAGTGAAAATGTGAGCAGATGCCAAGGCAAAGCAAACAGAGAAGCGTGATGCATTCACATGTTGCAGGGTTTCTACAGGTGTCGGCTGGGTATGGTCAATTGGATATATACAATATCTATTTTTTTTATAGGAGTTCTCAAATGTGCCACATCGTGGGCAAAAGCGACCGACTACTTTTGTTCATGATTATGTTGACATATTTGCAATGAAAAGGTTATTAACAAAGTTCATCATGAGGATTCGCCCCACTCCCTGTTTCTGTTCCTATTTATCGTCCACAGGTGTGGGTGTTATTTTTATTTATTGATTTTGAAATGACTGAACAATTGAAAGTGTTGAAAATGTCTCTGATGATGCAACGTTCATGACTGAAATGTGTTTTTATGGGCTTCTGCTGCAAATTATTGTATTTGTCTCCGAGCAACACACCATTTTTTGTTTTTTTTCCCCATTCGTGTACATCAATTACAAGAAATGTATGTGTTGAAGTTATTCATCAGCAAATATGCACAGCGAAGGTCAATATTTTGGTACGATGATGAACTCGAATTTTCTTTTCCGTTTGCCATGGCTATGGCCTGGCTAATTGAAGCTCCTCCCGGCATTTCAACATAGTTTCTCGGCCCCAAGATGCCATCAGAGGCGCAAAAGAAATATTTATTTTAGTCAAGGCTTTGGCCTGAGCATAAAAGCAGTGAAAAGGATTTTTTTTCTGGTAAATAACAAAGGAGAGGTTCCCCAAAAATCTGTAAAAAGGCTAATTTTGCAATCGCTGAGTCAGGAAATTGCAGCATTTCACTGTTCAAAGATTGCGTTCAAATTTATCTAAAAATAATCCCAACAGCCCTAACCTTCATACCCTTCATTTTGATTGTATTGTATCATCGAATTAGTTGGATTTAACATTTTTAGGCATAATCCTCAGATTTTACTTCTTGGACCAGTGGAAACCCGAAGTGGACATGATCTTGATGATGGGTGGCACATGACTGCTTATATGTTTTTGTTTTTTTTGGTAGGAAAAAATGGTTGATGAAATTGATGCACGATCTTAATGCTCGTGGAGTCTGACTGTGTGCCATGAAGACAGGCATGTCCCAAAAGGCCATGAGATGAGACAAACACAAGCACAGATTGGAGTTCCACAAGAATACACAAAAATAAGAACATTGGTTGACGTTACTGTGGGTGGAGGCTATATTTAATCGTAAAAATAAAAAAAAAAACATTTTGCAATTTCCTTATTAATAGACAGATAGTTGCATTGAATTACTTTTTTTAAGGTCACTACCATTAAATTTAAGACCTCTACCTGACTAAATTTGACCATGAGGAGACTCAAAGTTGCCACAATATTTCAAGAAATGTTGCATTCATTTTGTATCGTGCTTGTTTTCTCTTTTTTTTTGTTCAAATTCATTTGAGAGAAAAACTCAAATGAATTTGTTATTTTAATATTAATTCATATAATGTACACTATGTATAAGTACAGTCTAATGCTAATTGTACAAGTACAGTAATCCCTCGTTTACCGCGGGGGTCACGTTCCATAAAGAACCCGCGATAAGTGAAATCCGTGAAGGAGTCATCATTATTTTTTTACAATTATTAAGTATACATTACAATCATGCAGTGAATGAAACCCAAGATTAAACCGCTTTTTCAGGTCCACGCATTTAAAAAAAACAACAAAAAAAAAAAACACAAAAATATCAACATTTTCTGACAAACAACTGACAGTTTTTAGAAATACTGCACAGAACGTTTCGTCGACATTGTGGCTTTTGTCAAAATTTGAGCCTGTTGACATTAGTCTACAGTCCCTTAGCCAATCAGGATGCAGAACACAATGGACTATAAAAAAAAAAAACTGCACGAAAAAAAATCCGTGAAACAGCACAGCCATGAAAGATGAACCGTGTTATAGCGAGGGATTACAGAAAACACCTCACCAAGGGCCATTGTGAGCCGCCCTATACATATAATCTTATCACAACTAATTGCAAATGAAGGCTTTCATTTTGGAAAATGAAATGACACTTTTTTAGGATCGGTGGATCCCTATTCACATCCTATAATTAACTACACAATCTCAAAAAATGTCGTTCAATCAGAACTCTAAACTCCACCCCCTGAGATGAAAGTCAGTTTTCTTGTCTGAAACTCCAATCTGCAAAGAAAATCTATACTTTGTTTCCTGAACGAGAATCATGATGCAATGGTGAATCATTGGTAAACAAAAGCAACAACGTGCACCAATGAGATCACGTTGACAGAATGAATGAGACCAGATGTGGTTCTGATGATGCGGCTGGTGGTTCTACTGACCGTATCCCACGGTGGGCAAGCCCAGGTGCTTCATGCGGTTCTTGACCAGCTCGGACAGCTCCTGGCGCTCGGAGCGGCGGTACAGGTTGAGGCGCTGCTGCGAAATGCGCTCGGCCCGGCTGGAGGGCTTGTTGGTGTTCTTCCTACTCAGGCGCCGCGCCCACTGCATGCTCTTCTTCCTGAGCAGCGGGTGCTCCGACTGCTCGCTGGCGCTGGAGTTCCGGTGCGCCGTCTTCTCCTTCCACGACTCCTTGCGGTCGCGATGCTGCTCGCCTTGCTCCACGTTGATGGACACCTGAGACTGGGATCGTAAAGAACCGGTTGGAACGCCGTTTTGGGAACCGGGTGATGGCCGTGACGCACGGGTGTTTGATGTATGCTTTGAGCAGAGTGGCGCATGCTGACAAGCTTACCTGCACGTAACTGTCCTTACACTGAAATAAAAGAAGGACAAACACACATTCCAAAAAAAAAAAAGAAAAAAAAAAAGGAAAGACAGGTGCATAAAAAGCAAAGCAAAATGGTTAAAACAAAAAAAAAAAAGTACCTGAGAAAAGTAATTACACAACTCACAAAAATTTCAACATATTTAGAGAAGGTTGCTCTTGAATTCATTGTTGGAGAGCAAAAATGTTGTGCCAAAAGTAGAAAAACACGGAACAGCGAGAGTCATGATTTAACAAATTTAGAGAAGGTCAAATTAAGGTTAAAGGTTACTCGCTAGAAAAGCACCAACCCCCCCACCCCGAAAATGCTCATAAAACATCAACATCATGCTTCTAGCATGTACACAATCATAGATGGCGCCAGAATAACGCTTTAATTGCTTTGCCCTGCCGAGACTTTCAGTGACTATCTAACAAAAAAAACAAAAACAAATCTGCAAATTCACAAACGTTGAACCGCAGATTTGCAGGAGTTCACGGTAGTGCATCGTAAAATTTCCCGAACTTTTTGTGAGTAGCGTATGCTGTATTTATTGGCAAGCAATGTTTCCAAGAGAGAAATGAAGAGATTTTGCAAGGGATGATGGCCAAAGCAAACGTGAGTCATCCGTCGTCAGATCGTAGCAAACTTGCCTCGGATGTGGAGAACATGTGCGACTCGGTGCGGTAGATCCCGATGGGGATCTCGGCGCTGGAGGAACACAGTTTTTGGAAGAGTCTGCCGTATGTTCTGATCCACAAGTCCTCCTCTGTGATCTTCATCTGAGGGGAATATGGGAGAGAACGGGGGTTAGCGCGCGGCAAACAGAAAAAAATCTCTCCTTAAAAGCTTGTGTGACAGTCGCACTTACAACGCATAGATACCCGGAACCCGGTGTCGTGTCCAGACCAAGAAGAAGCCTGGCGATAGCTATCATGTAGTCTTTCACGAATGACTGTCAACACAGACGGAAAGGAATATTCGTCGATGGTGAAAGAGACAATAGTGGAGCGCAAATACATTCATCTATAGCGCGCACTGACATTTTAAGCTATGGACAATTCAATGAAGCTAATGCTACGTTTACCCAATGTGCCTGGTCGCCACGGCAGCCACTTGGGATTTATTTATTTATTTTTCTCTGTTATCAAGTCTTCCTTATAGTCGGTGAGGAAAACCGACTGAATCCCGGAGACTCGAAAGCACGCTATGTTTCGGCAAACAGTCTCACACATACGCTGGTGTGCTACATTCCGGCCTGTCATGTTTAGGAAGCGTCCCATCAGGTTTCTCCTGTTCTGATCAAGGTCAAAAACATTTGTCAGATTTTGTCAAGGCTTTCTACTGAAACGCGAGACATTGGGCAGCTTTGGAGCAAACTTACTGTGCGGATAATAATATTGTATTCACTGTCTGCATGAGAATGAGATACAGGTGAAATACACACTGGACAGGTTCCGACATTAACAGTGGCCCGATGGCCCGGGGCCACCACGTCTGATTGTACATGCTTACTGTCCCACTACAGATCACTTTCAAGTTTTGTTATCACCGAGGAAATCCTGAGAAAAGGTTTGCTGCATTAACGCCATTTAACTCGAGCCGAAAAAGTTTCTCATCCCCACCGAGACTGCCGTGCCAATTTCTCAGACAATTTTTTGAGCAGGAATCCACGGCAACTTGCTCACCACAATCCCACTATGATCTCTAGCGTGTCTCATAGGAATGCTTTTAAAAAAGGAGACACTTGGCAGCAGGGAGCTGGGCACGCTTGGAACCTACTCCAATGGAACGGCGTCAAAAGCGCGTCGATCGGGTAACGTGCAGTGGAAAAGGGGCAGAAGTCGTGTTGTTGTCCCACCTGGTAGAGCAGCGTATCCAGCATGCTGATACTGAACACCCGGCCCGCTGCAAATGGCAAGCGGAACATGAAGGCCAGATTGGAGCCCTTATCTCGTTCTATCTGGAAAAAAAAAACATGGCCAAAATGAAATGAAGTTGAAATGTCTGGATTTGCGGCAGTACTGTTTTTGTTTGTCTTCCGCACCTTTTCGAGTTTTGAAAGCGCGAGCGAGTAGCAGTCCTTGGCTCTGAACTGCATGAACCTCATGTTGGATGGATGCGTGAGCTCAGTGATGATGCTGAGACTCGGGAACAGTCTGACAACATCGGATGACATAGTTGAAGCCAGGTCGCGTGGACTTCAATGTTGATTGTGTTCTACTCTCTTTTCCCGCTACCTGAACATTGTCTGGACATTGACGATGGTCTTGGCGTCGGCCATGTAGTCCTCCTCGGCACTCATGGTGCTCTCCTTGTCCACGACCACCAAATTGTCAGCGTAGATGATTCCACACTGCAGCAGGTTGTCTAAGCTGATCCATTAAAAAAAAAAAAAAAAAAAAACAAGCAAAACTTATTTTCCACAACATTTTATTTTATTTAAAAACAATTTTACAAAAGTAAAGTTGCAGTTGCTCAAGAGAAAGTCATAATCTTTCAAGTTTACAGTATTCTCATCATTTTATGACTACATTTTCATCCACTTATGTCTTACTTTTTTCGTAAAAAATGGTTTGACTTCATTTTTAATGGTACGTATCATTGTGGAGTTCACAATGCAGTTCACAATGAAACAAATAATCTCTTCTTCATTACAAATTTATATTTATTTATTGACCATTTTATTATGATTATAATTTTTGTATTACCATGACTTTATTTCGTCTCACTTTTTTATGTTCAATGCACAGCACTTTGATACGACTTAATTTGACGTGACGTGAGGGGTAAAATCGTAAAAGAAGAGTTGCTGTAAAAAGTTAACGGTGACATATCCCGAAAATGTTTGAATGTTGGCGTTCATGGGCTTACAGATGGTCAACAATGAGCTCGAGGTCAGGAAGGACATTTTGCATGAGAAGGACCATGACACACAGCATTTTTTCACCGACATTGTCGCGACTGTGACTCCACCACATACTTATCGATGGTGCCGGCCATGAAGTAGACCATCGGGAAGCAGCAAATGGCCTCTAAGAAGTGGTTGTCTGGGCTGAGGTAAACAGGAAACATCACCGGTTAGCAAGCCGCATGAGTCATGGATCACTTTTGGAGAAACCCGAAGAGACATTTTGAGAGGAACTTCCTGATCGCTCCCTTGTTGGCACTCATTGATGTATTTTATTATTTTTTTTCCAGTTAACTCCCGTTATTCACGGGGAATCGGACAGAATAGCAAAAATCTGCTTATGATTGCCTATGAATGCCAAAAGATGGAGGCAAAGCACTACATTTGTCTAAATTTTTAGCCCCTTAACTTACTTCATGACTTAGTTCCTGGGCACCAAGATGCCATCAAAGCACTACGTTTATCTAAATGAAACACCTCAATTGACTGCGATATAGTTGCTGGGCAACAAGATGACACAAGATTCTGACAAAGCACCACATTTGTCGAAATGAAGCTCCTCAACTCACATCAATATAGTTTTTAGGCACCAAGATGCCATCAAAGCATTACGTTTTTCGATATGAAGCACCTCAATTCACTGCGACATAGTTCCTGGGCAACAAGATGCCACACGATGGTGACAAAGCATTACATGTGTCTCAATGAAACTCCTCAACTCACATCAAGATAGTTCTTTGGCGCCAAGATTCCAGAAAAGCACAATTTAAGAGGAGAGGTACACCCTGAAACGGTTGCTTGCCAATGGCACACTTGGGACTTACATTCGCAGCTTTGGAGAGCAAAACAACTTACGGGTAGTCCAGCAGAAGCACAATGGGGTTGAGCTCCTTCCGGGGTCGGTAGTACGCTCGGAGGGGGACGATGAAGTTGTACAAACCGTTGCCCGCCGTCTCAGCAGACACGATAATCAGCTTGTTCTTGAAGCCGTACGCTTTGGCATCTTCGAAGCTGTTGTGCGTACAGCCCTGCGAGGCATCATCACATGTGAAGTGGGAGTTGTACTCACGTTGATGTTCGTGCGTGTGAGTGACAAGTCGCTCACCTTGTCAAGGCGCAGGCAGCAAAATGGCGCCTTCTGCGGAAGGAGGTGGCACAGTGTCGGCGAGCTGCCGATGTAGGGAGAGTTGGGAGGGTAGCCCTTCACAAAACTGCCGAGACGGGAAGCAAGATGATGAAATGATGTGACAGTCGATGTGACTGCAATATAAACTGTGTACATGTAATCATTCACATAATGTCCTGTAGCATAGGGAGACTTAATCACCTCCCTGATCAATGCACGATGGCACTGTGGTGCTTTTCATGAGCATCCAGAGAACTCATCAAGATGAATTACTATCCAGGCACCGAGAAAATAAACAAGCCAGGAAATCCATTTACCAGACTTAGACAAATAAATGTAATGAGGCAATGTGGTTTATATTCTTTGCGGAACATTTAGTTTGATGTATGGCCAACCAGACGAATTCAACGATGCTGTCGGCGTACAATATATGTGAACAAAAAAAGAAATGTTTTTGCGAAGAGACCTATTTTATGCACAACCCCGATGCCTCAAACATCTGAACAGTCCTTATCTCCTATAAAATACGAACAGCATAAAAATGTGCTTTTGATGGATAAATAATGTAAAATTGATACAAATATCACCAGTGTCACAGTTTTACATTTGACAAACTTTACAAACTACTGTATTTGCACGCTACAGTATTTATTAGTAGTAGTATTTAGTCGTGTGTGTGCGCATGCGTCATGCTCTCTCTTGTGACACTATTTTTAGTAGATTCAATGTGACAATTTGATCAATCAATTTCCAGAGGTCCGCATTGATAACAAGCGCCAAGCACATTCGTCGAGCGTTGCTTTTGTTTCGGCCGTTGTTTGGCTGTTTCAAATACACGTCGTGTAACTCTGTTTAATTTGATGCTAAACTTCAACGGGGGATGGCATTAAATGGCTTGAAGCACTTCTGTTTCTCGGCACCACTGTAGTCGGCTCCAGACACATAACAGTACACCTAATGTGTCCACTGGAACTATTGTATCTATATGATGGGTTTTTAGCTTGAGTGATCGCGGCAATGATGAGCGTGGAGAGTGGCGGTCTTTCGAACCTGCTGAACTCTGCTACTGTCTAAGTGTTTACTCGACTGATAAACGACCATTGAATTGGAAAGTCCACCGTGTGTGCTGAGCTTGCGGATGAGCTGCAACGCATGATAAGAAGTTCTGCCCTTCCTTTCACAGCACATGTGTTCATCATTGTCAGGGTCGACGCCTTTCATCACCATGACACACCGGTTACACGCCAAGCTCATTGATCTCACCTTTCAGCCCCACCTGACACCTGGAGAGGTGGAGGACATCAATCCTTTAGCGTATCTATTATGCTAGGCTGAGGCCATAGGGACTATATGGGCAGATGTAATGGGTCTGCATCACAGCAGCGGAATTTATGACCAACCGCGCCACTTACTCTGACCCGACGGAGCCCTCCTCATCCGATTGGTTGGTCTCGTCTTCCGACTGGTCGCTGAGGAGATCGCACGGCAGAATGGCGGAGGAGTCCGCGATCTCGAGGACCGGCGCGATGCTTGGCCTGCGGCTGCCGGCGCCGTTCTCCGTCGGTAAGGTCAGCTTACTGGTTTCTTCGGGGGGATCCGGGTTCTGGAGGTCGATGGCCACGGTGCCTGGACGCAACACGCACATCACGAACGACTTAGTCACATCCTGACGTGCGCTTGACTGTCTGTCAAAATCAATTAACGCACAGCCATTTAATCTCTTGTGAACATTGTCAACTGCAATCCTCTTGCAACGTACTCAGGAGCAGTGATGCATGCAGAACATCATGACTCATATTTGTTGCCAAATACTGTGAGGCTGAGGAGCTACCGTTGGGTCTGTCCCATGCAATGAAAAAAATGGCACTAATACATTTATGGACTGCAAACTGCACTACAGCTGTAGGAGGTGATGTGTTATGTACAAACTTACCATATGAAGTGGCCTGATCAACTTTTATAGATCAAAGAAAAAAAAAAAGCACAAGACAGTGAAGTCAGCCAGGAAAGTTTAAAAAAAAAAAAAAGCATGGAAGGAAAACAATCATGCACAAGTGAGCAAAAGCATCAGCACTTGCAGCCGCAATGCATTTACACTGAACGCCATTCAAGCTTCAACGGATCACGCCGCTCTCACCCATGCTGGCAATGATGCTGTGCACGGGCAGCCTGGAGGGGGCGTCGTAAAGCCCGGCGACGGACAGGCTCTTGTTGTGCTTCTCCTCCTGTTTGAAGATGAAGGCCGAGTTCTCCTCCTTGGTGATGTTGATGTAGTAGCAGGTGTCGGTGGCGGCCATGATGTGGCGCGGGCCGGGGTTCAACAGGATGCTCTTGTTGTCCTCCCGCTTAACGCCGATCAGGCACACGCCGTACCTGGCAGACCGCGAGTGCAAACAAATGAGAGCCGCTACACAACTATGACCACAAAGCAACGAACGGGGAAATTCATCTTCATTATGTTGGAAAGTGCTGATTGTATAAACTGTGCAGGATGGTATCAAAGTGCCAAAATGACCCCGAGAAAGTTTCGCTTACTTCTTATGCGCATGGAAGGAGGCGTAAGTGAAGCTCTTGCCGTCATATTCCCCGAAAAACTTGCTGTCACACAATCGGATGTGGTAGACCTCGTTGCCTGAGCAGCGCCCGTACATCCTTTGCCACTGCTCCGGTGACAACTGACCTTCCCTGAAGAAATATTGGCAGAAGGATGACTCCAGTGACTCTTTCACAGGTGATTGATTTGTGAATGATTTTAAAGTGGGGTGGGGGTGGGGGAGGAGGGGGGAGTCAAATTGACGTGTCATCGCCAAGTCAGCAGAAGTGAAATGGATCTTTTCTTCTGTGGTAATTGATCAGATATATGGTTCGGCTTCAGTGTGAAACGCAGCTGGATTTGGAACCTGACTATGAACGAGTGAATGAATGAGTTGTCGTGATGAGATTCTCATCGAAAATCGCCATGAAGAAAATAACTTGAAGGATGTACAAGCATTCTGCTGCTGTCATGAATAGCTGTCATTGATCGAGAATGGATGTCATTGTAACGAACGGGCCTACTGAACCAAGAAGTCAAATCCCATCAACCTGGCTCAGCTACAACATAACACTTTTTAATACAATAATATGAATAGTCCGGGCACCCTAACGCAAATATCGACAAGTGCAATAGAACGTAGATGGAGTCACAGAAGTGTTTGCGCACTTACTGTCCTCTGGAGGTGTGAACGAGGAGCGTCACTAAGGTGGACATGGCCGGACACACGCAGTTCAGTGCAAGCATGGCGTACTTGAACTCCTCTTCACATACGACGTGATCTGGAAATGCAGACGGTAGGGAAATAATTGGCAGGCACAGAATTGGATAGCCTTGTCATTCCAACAATAACTGAGTTAAAAATGTAAGGGAGAGCAAGCCTTTCTTCTCTTTACTTTGCTCTCTTTGCAGATGACTTTTTTTAGTAAAGTATATTTGAAAATGATGCCTTTCCAAAATTCCCCAGTTTGACTTCCATGGAAAAGTCCTAAAAACGTGCCAGAAAATGTACCAGAAATGTCCCACTCCACTATGGATTGATTATTTTCTTAAGGTTCCCATAGGATTTTTTTCCAAAAAGGAAATCTGTAGGTACTTACCGGCAAATTTAACATGGAATTTGTTTTCCGGCTTAAGAATCTGTACGTAGAGCGGACAGTTAGGAGCAAAGTCCTTTGCGGCCCAAGCCCTCAAAATAGTCTGATGGTCCTGTGGAGGAGAGGCACCCAAGTGAGGTCAACAGAAAACAGTCATAAATAATCCAATAACAGCACTGAGCAGTGTTTTCCTCTGAGGTGCAAAGACACTTTTTTACAGTGTGTCGAGGTACAAAATAAATAAAATCAATAAATTGCTCCATTGTGTGATGTGTCACAGTTGGAGATTGACAAATGGTTTTGTGACTTACTGCAGCAGTTCGGTCGCCCTCGTTCCTGCTGCTGAGGATGAAACAAGCCTCGGCATCGTCCATTCTGAAACAGATGAAGACAGTGTCAGAGGCGGCTCGATCTGAGGTGGTTGGCAATCATTAAAAGCAACTAATTCTATATCATTAAAATGAGATTTCAGTGGTGCCTTGGTTGAACAGTTTAATTAGTCCCGTGATCACGCTTGCAACCCAAAACGCTTTTGCATCTCAAATCTTTCCGTATTAAAATGAATAGAAATGCTATTTATCTGTTCAAACCCTCGCTAAAACACACATTTTGTATGGCACTCTACGGTATTGCAATTTATAAAAAAATATCCACCACAGTAATAACATAATTAAATAAAATGAAAACAATCGGTTTGTGCATCATGATTTCATTCAACGTTTGTAGACTCCTGCTGGTGTGTGTGCCTTGACCAACAGGGGGCAGTATTACACATGCGTAAGCGTATACACATGAACTCCGAAAAAACAAAAAACATGAGGACTACTGTAACATTATTTAGAGTTTCTAATTTTAAACTGTTGCAGGTTTTGTTCTATAAAAAAGGGGCACAGGCTTGATATGATGTAGCTTAAAATAAGATGTACCTGACACCTTTTTGATTGACTTGTCTCCCTGAAAAGAACTCTGTACGAACTGTTTTTTTTAAAAAAAAATTATTGAAACTGATCAAATCAATCAATCAATCAGTCGATCAATTATAGGTATGTTTCATCCGCAGAGAATTTGATGTTTTCAAAGACAAGTTACATGTCAGCAGTGGCTAACGCGGCATCCTTGTAAGACTCACTTGGCCCTCATCAGGTCCTGGTCTTTGAGGGCGGATCCTTGAAGGTAGATGACCCTCTGGGACCACAGCGGTATCTGGAGAATGCGGCGAACCTGAATGTCTATATCAGTGGGACACAGGATCACCACGTAATAATCCTGCAAGACAGACGAACGTCACGATGCTATAAAAAGAGTAAACAATCATCGAGCAAAATGCAAAAAGGCAAAGCCCGCTATTCGCTCTCTCTAAACTGTACCTGCAACCTGGGATGAGCATAGAACTCATTGAGGAAATCCATCAGCAGGTCTATCTTCAGCGAGCTGACGCACAACACCACATGCTTCTCCGTCTGTGCTCGGTGGCGACTGTAGTTTCCGCCTAATTTCTGGCTCTCCATCCACAGGTACGCAAGCTCTTCAAACTGACATACAAAAATACGATTTTAAGGCCGAAAGCCACGAAAAAAAAAAAACGAAGCATGGAAGCCCCTCGAGACACCGATGTTGACTTGCTACCTGCAGCGGGAGCACCACCAGGGCCACGCAGATGAGGATGACCACCAGTAGCTGTGAGGGCCAGATCTGAGGCGTCACATCTCCATAGCCCACGGTGGAGAAGGTCACGATGCAGAAGTAAAAGGAGTCAAACAGGGTCAGGTGCTTTCCAGCTCTCTCTAGGTGCTGGATGCCACAAGCGCTGAAGACAAAATGGAACAACACAAATGTGTTGTCAAAAAAATGAGCTGAAGGAAGTTGCTTCTGTAATCAAAATCAAAGTCTGCATGATTGAAGTAGCGACGCCATTTACAAATTGACCGCTTGTGTTAATACGATTTTTGGTGATTTAATGTGTACGATGGGTGAAGTATATAAGATAAGAAAACCTTTATTAGTCTCGCAATGGAAAAATTCCCAATTCACAGCAGCAAAGTTATGAAAGGAAGAAGAAGAAATCTATTTATGTTTATTTATCTAGAAGAAATCTATTTAGCTCCATTAGCGTGATTTAAAGATTTAGCCCTGAAAAAAAAAAAGTCAAATGCCAGACATCAAGATAATAAATGTCACAGACGTTGAAACAGGTTGTTATTTTACTGACAATGTAACAAAATAGCACAGTGAGTTCTCTATTATGTTGGTTTGACAATTTATTTATTCCCTTCATACTTTTCAGGCAAAAGGTGTTCAAGTTGAAGACATGCATAACATTGATGGCGGTGTTCTGGAGTCGATATGCACTCACCCGGTGAAAACCAGACACAGTAAAGTGCAGAAGAGGATGAACACCTGGTTGAACATGGCCGAGTGTGTCCTTTGTATGGCACGGTGGAAGTCATTCTGAGGACACGACACAAGAAGCAAATTTTCAACGCTCATCTTGACTTTTTTTTCCCCCTCCGTTACATCAATTGTGGTTGTTAACAGTTGTTCCATGTTAGCATGCTTGAAATCT
>CAAKHF010025411.1:0-15721 GCA_901007745.1 Hippocampus kuda | reverse complement strand
CCTTATTCTGCTTGGCAGCAGTTTACACCAGCTGGCTGACAACCCCACTGGCTGGAAGCGCTTCCTCAGAATCTCATGCCACTTTTTACCTACCTTACATCCTGAATGTGGTAAATGGATGCTCCACCAGGAAGGGTGAATGTTAAGATTTTGCAACACCTTATCTTCAACAAATTAATACATATTTTAGGTGCGGCCATGATAATCAATTCACTGAAAGGGGGCGGCCATTTTGTCTTGTACTGCCACTTGCCGTCGACCCAAAATGACATCGCAGTACCAAAGTGCTCAGGTTTTGAGATTCTCTTACACAAGGGTCAAACTGGAACCGGAAAAGCCTCAGTGTACTCAACCTTTGTAGCACTAGTATGTTTTAAAATATTTTGATTTTTGTGTATGTTGGGTCATTTTAGGAAACATGCTCAAAATTCAGGATGAAAGAATGATTTAGCTCCCATATCTCAAACGGATACTTACGATCATGTTTTCCAGTGCTCCTTTGGCTAGCCAGCAGTTAAGAAAAACAGGAACAAATATGTTTCGCAAAGGAGGCCAGAAGATCTGGAAAAATCACAGGCACGAGGTCAGTCAGTAAATGACGGGGTGTTTTCTTCCACCGATCGAACACAACCATGAGATACCAAACAGATTTAGAGACGAAAGAAAGGCCCGCGCTCATGACTTACTGTGATAATAAATGGCACTGTATTGATCATCTCCAATATGAAGGATATCTGGAATAGCTGCTCCCAAATGTTGCCCTGTGGAGCAAATTGATGATCGGTAAATAAATGTGGTGCAAGAGTTAAAAAAATTAAAAATAAAAACGGTTCCACCTTCTGCTATTTCGCCCAGATTATTTTTCTGTGTAATTATATATACAAATGATCTACACCAAATGACTGAAGATCCATAATAATGACGATGATTACAAAAATAATGAAGTCCACAATAATGAAAAGCTTGGCAACAACTCAAATACCGTTCTGGCCTGACTTAGGCTAGACAATTTAAGATTTGTCTATGCTAGCGAATTAAAATTTGAGTAACAAGCACGAGATGGTTGCGGCAACCTCCTGAATAAGCAGCAGTTTGGCAGGAAGTGAACAATTCTTCAAAAAGGGCCAATGCTTGCTTCAAGCTGTTTTATGCCACAGTTAAAGTTTACTGTCAAACTAAACATAAAACAAAGAAAATTACACGTTGCATATTGAACCAAGCCACATCTTTTTGCCTTACAGAAGTACGCTAGATAAATGATATCACAATGCACAATGCAACATCAGTACTGTGGTACTTATAATCCTTAGGGAAATGGCTATTTAAACACAAACGGCACAGCAACACATGTAGATATACAATACAATAACTTTATACAATAATAAAATTCACGCAGGAATATCTATTCTTTATCCACCTCTAAAACCAATTTACTGCAGCTTACTGAGCTGTTGCCACGCTTATTTTTGAGTATTCTGTTTCACTGGTGAAAGAGGATTTTAGATGCAAGTGTCTTGAATTAGGAGTCTGGTCACAAAATGAATTAAACTCCTCAGTCAAGGCCCCACTGTGCTCAATGTGCACAAGTGAAGATCACAAGTCAGTGAATCAATTTGTCATGGCCAAATTTGAATCTGACATGATGTCATGAATTCTTGGTGTGAGGTCTTTAATTGTAGCCGTGGTAAACGGCTTAACACACATGGGGACAGGCATCAAGACACGTTGGGAAGCCGCAAACTGTTCTTTCTTTACCTTGTAGCTGAGATATGTTATCAGCATGGTCTCCAAGAAACTGATTAAAGCCACTGTCACCTGAAGTGCAACAGAAGAAGAGTTCAGTGAAACTTTGGAATGAAAGAAATGTGCTGTGCTGTTTAGCCTTCACAGGGCAACGACTCCTCTTCGCCTTTTGTTTAACTAAGGTTGTATAACAGAACGTGATTTATTGTTTAGGCGATTCAGGGCGAAGGCAGCAGGGAATCTGTTTGTTTGTGTACCGTGTGTGTGTGTGTGTGTGTGTGTGTGTGTAAAAGCCACGTAACACAAATACAAGTCAGAGAAGATCAAAATTGAATATGATAAAATAAATGCCTCCATCCATTTACTTAAGTGCTTGTCCTCATTAGGGTTAGAGGTGAGCTGGAGCCGATCCCAGCTGGTTTATCGCCAGCCAATCGCAGAGCACATTTAGACAAACAAACATTTATGCTCACAGTCAAACTTATGGGCTATTTAGAATCTTCAGTGAACCTAAAAAGCATGTTTTTTTTTCTGTAAAATTAAAATTACATAAAAAAAAATGTATACACTCACCTGTATTGCCCACAATGGATCAGGTCTCGTCACCCATAAAATCAACTTCCTTTTAAAAAGTACAAGTCCATTAGTGCAAGATACTATACATGCAGTGCATCTTAATGCTGAGCGATGACAAGCACTTGATGACATTTTCAACATGAAAGGGAGTCAGCGTTCCCACTGCATGTACAGTTGAAATATGTAGCCAAACAACCAATGAAAATATGCTTTATCGTGCAGTTTTTTTAAACAATTATCTTTATTTACGTCATGCCAGAACATGTCTGCTCCTGAAGTGAATGCATTTTCAGTTTTTTTTGTTCAGGTATCTTTTTCTTTCTTTCTTTCTTTTTTTTTTTTTTCAAACCATGTGAACAACGAAAGTGAGGAAGTGGATGATGTTCATTGAATTAAAGCTTGAAATCAAAATCAATGTGAGTGATGTGTGTCTGGCAAGGCTGTGCATGGGTTGTACTTCTACACAATATAATGAGGCGTAAAGTGTAGATCAAGGCCAACCAAGGGTGTTAAATAATTTCTAAGTTGTGTATGAAAAGCCAAAGAAGTTGCTCAAAGTAGGGAAACTGGCGGAAAAGCCAAAAAAAAAAAAAGCGGATCGAGGTCAGTGAAAGTAAGGTTTCTGTATGTATTAAACTGCCCCCTGGTGGCCAAGGCACGCACATGAGTCATGCTCACTGAATTAATGCATGAACTCGTGATGCATTATTGACATCATGTTTTGCGTCTTGTTACAAAAAAAATGAAATAAAACAACCCGCAAAGAATTAATAGCATTTGTATTTATTTTGTTGATTTGTGAAATAGAATAAATGAAAACTCGAAAGTCAAGGTACCACTGTATGTTGCAATAGAAAGGTGAACGTACCAGTTGATTTCTGGTGACTCCGCTGCCGAATTTGGCCAGCTAGCATTTCGAATGATTGCACTGTGACAAGAAAAAAAAAAGAGCATGAATACATGACTCACATCAAATATGACCATGAGTTAATGTGCGCTTCTTTAATTCAGTTGCTTGTTCATACAAAATGTCCCTTTTGTCCAGTCAAATCCATCAGTACAAAGAGGTGACGAATGAACTTCGGTGACCCTCACCATGGGTTTTCATGAGTCTCCTTGGGGTCGTCCAGGGTGACTCTCACTGTGTAGAGGACGCAGGTGAGGATCTTCAGGGAGAAGTTGAACAGGCGAATCCTCAAGCCTGTGGAAACGCAAAAACACTTGACCGTGCTCAACATAGGTCCGCTTTAAGCGTGCGTCCACTACATTTCCACCTTTATGGGCTCAGCGTTGTTATTTTGTGGTGAGGTGTGGATAATAGAACTTCCCACTGCTCTCGCATTCCGTCACCACTAATTTCCATCAGGAGATTAGCTTTCAAATCCCAAAAGAATAGCACGACATAACTCCGTGGCTTTCACTGTGAAACAAATTCAGTGATTGATGACGATTAATCAGAAAGTGGGCGGCAGTGGCTTTTGCTGACCAGATGGCGGTGCCAGCTGTGTTGCCCGATGGCTGAGGCAAGGCTGGCGTCGATGTTAACTCACTCCGTGCCAGCCCTTTTCAGAACCTTCTCTACCTTACCACGTGAATTAAAAAAAAAAAAAAAAAAAAAAATGGGGATTGAGTGCCTGGATTCTTGAAATACATGAAAAAACGTCCTCGGCATTGAATGAGTTTTAAAATGATTTTTTGCAGCGGCTGAGCATCGATCGCTAACAATGTGGCCCCGCAGCACACAATGACATTTTCATTAAATTCTGTCGCCTTTTGTTGAAGGGCTCCATTAATGGAGCGGATCCTGAGAGCTTTACCGAAGGACAACCGGTGTGAAAGCTGTTTTGATCCTTTGTTTGTTGCATTTCCTCATTAGAACAATTTGCCACCCTTCCTCTCAACAACGAATTATAGCCACAATATGAGGCCTAATGTAATTATCAAAAGCCCAAGCGAGACAGAGATTGGATGCTTCATCATCGAGCGAATATGCCCTGTGAGCCTTCAACCATTTGCTTTGCCGGATATTGCGTTGGCTGCTCTACTTACTTGACCTTTGGTTTTTGATGAAGAAAAGCTTCAGCCTCTCCTTGAAGGTGTTTTCGTTCACGTAGAACTCCACCTGCACCCTGTCGGGAGATCAGTCGCATCTTATCTCAAATGTTCACATTCACGTTCGAAAGCCAAGTGCGATGGTCTTCGAAAAAGACAAGCGGTTCACGCTTTCATTTGGTGAGCACTCATGTCACGTTGTTTCTGAGTACACATACGTACAGTAGGCGTCAGTGCATCCTGCCATCTTCAAACTGACACAAAGGTGGATTCCTACAACCGTTTTGGATCCGAAACAGCCCAATTTGGCAAAGAGAAGGGGCGCAAGCGCAAAAGCTATCATTGTTATTCAGAACATATTCATTTTCAAGACTTGTCGTAAGAGTTTATATCCATTCATCCATCCATCCATTACCTGAACCGCTTTATCCTCACGAGTGTCGCGGGTGTGCTGGAACCGATCCCAGCTGTCTTCAAGCAATAGGCGAGGTGCACCCTGAACTAGTTGCCAGCCAATCGCAGGGCACACAGAGACGTACAACCATCTACGCTCACACTCGATTAGGGACAATTTAGAGTGCGCCATTGACCTGCCATGCATGTTTTTGGAATGTGGGAGGAAACCGGAGTACCCGGAGAAAACCCATGCAGGCCCGGGAAGACCATGCATACCCTACACAGGGAAGCCACAGCCAGAATCGAACCCAGGACCTCTCCACTGCGAGGCGAATGTGCTAAGCAGTCGCCCACCATTGCCGCCCGAGTGCACATTTACGAGGAAATTTAAAAACTACAGAAAGATGATTTGCAGATTGCACTTTTGTTTCAACGGCAGTGGAGTACTCGGCAGAATACTGCTTCCTGGAGGAGTGGGATCCAAGAGCGGCAGCTCCATTTCCCAAAGATGATGTCACGCTCTTCGTATTTAGACCACAAAGTACAGCTCAGAGTGAATCAACAGCCTCCTTGATGAATGCAGCCGAGTTGAACACTCCATTTTGCTGATTGATGATTACTTAACTTTCACATAATTTTAGTGATCAAGAAATTGATGATTATATCTATCCCTGAAATACATGGGGGCGAGGAGGGTATTTTTCCACTATATATAAAACCAAATAATGGGTTGAAATGTGGCGGCATTTTTTTTCTTTGCTCAAGTCGTTGAATCAGTCACCTGTTTTCTGTCATTAACAACAGAAATCTAAAGGGAAAGAGACAGAACCCATTTTAATGACCCTGGTGCAGCGAATGACCACTTAAGCTGTGATGATGATGTCGAGGCTTCGCTCCGATAAATGCGAGTTCCGTAATGCAGTACGGCGCATTGTCGCTAATGAACACGGAGGGAGTAATTAAAGGAACATGGAGCTGACAAGATGAATAAAGGGCACAAAAGAGTCGGTCGGGGAGGAGACGAGAGAGCAGCAGGGCCATTGTCGTCGACGACCTGAAGTGTAGGAGGACGACTATAAGAACTGCAGCATTCCCCAGGCTTATTCCCACCGGTTGCAACCAATTGGCTCTGTCGCCATGGATACAGCTTCCAGGGCAGGAAACGCTCACTCACGTGTCTGTGCGCTTTCAGAACAAGGAATTAACGGCGAGCTGACAAGCTGAAACCCACAGGCACTCCCATTCCCGGGACTCCATCCCACCCGAACAAACAGCTGTGAAATCACCTTTGATCGCATGATGAAGTGTCGTGCAGTGAATTGACGGCGAATCGGATCAATAATGTATGTGGGCCAGGTGGTTTCTAATGAAATCACCTGTCAGACTAGACATATGCCGCAGCGGCAAAGGCAGAGAGTTTACCGGTCTTTGCGTACAGCAGCGTTTGAGCATCCACGCAGTTACACACAAGAGAGCACTCCAACTTGAAATCGGACTCCAAAATAAACTCCCATCTAATAATAATTGCTGTGATGTCACGCTTTGTTTGAACTGGCTCGAACATCGTGCTGTGTGTTTGTCTGCGTCTCCGTGTGGGAGGCTGAGACGAGAGTAGTAGCGCACTGCCTTGGATGGCAAAAAGAAAAGTGCTTGGTGTTGTGACAGGCTTCAAATGGGAATGAAACATTGAGTTGCATGCATTCGTTGACATGTTTTTTCTTATTCAACTTGACAAAAGAAGCTGGACCTTGGACTGCTTCCGAGACAGTCAACAACCACAGGGAGAATGTGAAGAACACAAAGAGTGGGACTCGCAATTGTCAGATACATGAACACTACCAAAGGAATACGAAATTGTTGTGATAATTGAGTTGTCCGCTCACACAAATAGACATTCAGAGTCTTAAATTAACCTACCGTGCATGTTTTTGTAACGTGGGAGTACAATAAGTAGCGGGTCAAACCCAACACGAGAGAGAACATGCAAACTCGGGGAAGAGATTCAAATCCAGGAACTCAGAAGTGTGCGTAAGACACGCTAACCACTTGAACACCAGGCCGGCGTGATAAATGATTAACAGTGAACTCCCACATATTCGCAGTTCAGCAGCTAACCTTCACCATTTGCTAAGGAATTTGTCTATTTGCCGTTTTTGTTCTCGATCCAAAGCAAAGTATTACTTTGGCGCCATCTACGGTAAATTAATCTAAGCGTTGCTGTTAGCTTTAATTTTTTGATTTGATTTTTCCTTTGCATTTGAAATATGCCCTGTTTTGATGGCACAGCAGCGTCAAAGGTCAAACTAAAGTATGTTTCTACTTCTTTCCAGAGGCAGCAACTAATAGCCAGTGTTGTCTACTTGGCCTTGAAAATTTGCTCGTATTCCCGAACATAAATTATTCCGTCTAAATGCATAAAGGTACGTTTATTGACGAAATACGGTTTGTTTAAAAGATTTGTTTGTGTTTAAATATTTTATACATATATATTTTTTTATCCATGGGTGATGTCATGTCAGTTTGTGCTAGCGTGTCATTAAGGCTAGTATGCTAGCTAATACTATTGATGAGCCTCACATGATGGTGGCTTATTTGTGTCGAATAATTTAACTACTAAATTACTGTTCATGTAACACGGGTAAATCATTATGAAGATGTTAGAAGCATGGGGTTGATGGTTTATGATCCTGTCCGTTTCAATAGCTCTGCCGCAGGGGCTCGGATCCGATGCCTTGCCAACAGCAGGGGCTCACTATATGATAAAAATCTTGGATCAAAAGCAAATTGTAATGGCTTCTTCCATGTTCCAAATGTTGTCGTTAAACCGGGGGAAAAAAAATAACATTTAATAACTGTGTCATTTAATCACTTTAATTTTACCGCCAATTGGATTCTTAGTCTAACCTTCTGCACTGTTTTATGGCCATGAATTTATAACTTGTTTGTGTGTGTGTGTGTGTGTGTGTGTGTGTGTGTGTAATTCTTCTGACAAACTGCAATTAAAATACAAGTTACTTGGTAGAGGTAAATATCTCACTGTGAAGACGTTTCCAGATCAGCAGTACTGGTGTGCGTGCTTTTATTCCGTCAGCCTGCAGAGCTAGAGGAACAAATTGTTATTGCTGAGAACAAAATGTCGTGATTATTTACTGTATATTTAGGCGTAAACAATAACTGATGAAAAACCCAGCAGTGCATTAATTCCAATCGAGGTCACAAAAAGAGCACACCGTCTACAGTTCATGACCATAATCCCACAGCCTGGCATCGCCAATCTTGCCGTGACAGTTTCCAGTGGCCTGTTGACATTTAATTCACTTAAATTGCGTTGTAAGCAATATGGAAGCTGCACAGCGTCACTCTTTCTCCTTCACCGCTTGAACACAGTTTTATTTATAATCTGTTTATTCTCTGTGGCAAATAGGCAGGCACCATACCTCAGATGTGATTTAAAGGCTGCAGCCACGCTAAAAATATGCCTCGCTGTCCTGAATATTCAAAAGCCTGTATTGTCTTTTCTCATATCCTCCTCCCCCGCCTTTGGAGAAGATATTACGGGACTGGCTCAAATCCAGAATACCAAAGAGGGAAGTACATCAATTTGGCATAATCACTGAAATTGGACCTTATTGGCCAGCGGCCCAAAGATATCAAGGGAAAAGTGCAGGTGTCAGTCACTTTTGGTCCTCTAAGTCATTGTTACCTGCCGTAAGAGACTATAACAAAAACAAGGGGAGAAGTGGAGACGTAACAGGCACAAAATGTTGAAGCACCTGGACCAACTCGCAGAATTATAATATAAATCTCTTTGCGGTAGTTTCCCGATGACTGCGCATTTCAAGTGGGACGAGTGATATAATGCAGTTGTCAAAAGTCTTTCAAGATTTATCGTGCCATTTGGACTCAAATGTGCAGTAGCAGCAAGATATCGCCAATGTCAAGATTTTGAGAAGCTAATTTTAATAAAAGGTCATTGTGCAAGACTACCAGTGGAACTTCAAAAGTTGAATACAAATTGTTGCAGGATAATGGCAAAACTCAGATTTTTCTGGATTATAAAGCAGAATTTCCTATTCAAAAATAGAAATAAAAATCATTTCATACCCTAACAGGTGTCTTTTCCAATAACATTTTAACATTGTATACAAGTGTAACAATAAGTTAACCACAGTTACTATCTGTGTGTGAACTTCAAAGAAAGAGTGATACCGTGGCTATGAAAAGTCTACACACCCGTGTTCAAATGCCAGGTTTTTCAGAAATGAAAAAAAAAAAAAAAAGAGACCAAGATAAATCATTTTCAATCTTTTTTCAGCCATTACGGTAACATATAACCTGTACAACTTCATTGGAAAAAAAAAAACATGCTGCCACCACCGTGCTTCATTGTAAGTATAGTGTTCTTTTGGTGTTTGTGCCAAACATACTTTTTGGAATGATGGCCGATGATTTCAATCTTGGTTTCATCGGACCACAGCATATTTTCCCACATTAGGGAGATTTTAAATGTGTTTTTAGAAAATGAGCCATAGTGTGATTGTGTGAAAATTTGGATCAATTTCAATCTTGTAAGCCAACAGGGGCCTCTGACTTGAGAGGCTTCACTGAATATGCACTGATGGCACCAATTTATTGAGATTAAAAAAAAAAAGAATCCACGTGATGCTAATTGACAGCCAATGCTTTTTATTAGATCCCAAAGGAAAAATAGTAAGCGGGATATCAGGTGTTTGGGGTTGCACTGACCGCAGCCATGTTCAAATATTTATGAGACTCATTCCAATTGCTCCTGTGATTCCTCTCATTCAGAAAAGGAGGTGCCAATAACATCAGTCAGCGTTTTGACAGAACCAACGCCGAGAGTCCAGGAGTGAAGGAAAAGAGTGCACGTCAACATGCTTAGCACGCACCACTTAGTATGCCCCCGGAGGATCAAAATCCATTTTCTACCACCCATTTTGTACGGCATCGTAAATACATGTATGCTGTCGTCAGCGGAAAATGCAAAACAAAGAAAGTCATTGGTCTGAATACAATGTATAAGGAATCAACCACTCCCAAATGCTGCTTGGTTGAAGTACGATTGGGAAGTTGTAACATGCAAAGTTCACGCAACTGTCTTGCTTATGAAGGGATCAATGCTCAGTCATATTGACAAATGGAGATGTGAGGAGCAACTGACAGACAACTCAAAAGGAGTCGGCCATTTTTGACCCGCATGCTGCCTTTTCACCATTTTGTGTGGTGTGACTGAATAATTTTAAAAAAACTGTCAATTTGCTTTCTGTTCTTTGTTCTTGTACGTTTTGTCACCACAGCAACTGTTGAAAAGGTAGCCATGAATGGCAGCGTCATTATCAGTGTTGTGCAGCAATATCACTGCTCAGGCAATCATCATAAAACCACCAAAGATGGTCGTGGTGATAGTTACACAATCGGCGTATAAAAGTGAACAGCGTGACGAGTTCCTCTGTTTATTTTCCCGGTGCGTCCTTTTGTGCCGGTAACCCTAGGAAGACATAATCCATGCCATGCAAGCATGATGCTGCCAGAGACTTACTGGGCATTGGTTGAGTCCATACTGTACTCCTCCTGATACCTGGACGCAGCACACACGGACACAGATAGGCACCGGTTAGGACAGCGAGGGCAAGGGAAGGACACGATGGGACAGAGAGAAGAGGATTCTGCTGCAGATGGCTTTGGTTGGCTTGCGCACAGGAGCAACAAAAGCCGATGGTATGTATACCCGAGGAGCAAAAACACACTTCATGCAAACCATGGGAGACCAGTGAACACACGCAGTGCCGGCACACTGTCCCGATATGGATGGCCGGGAAGAAAGCCACGAGCGGGGCAAATTTTACTGACAAACCACTATTGTTAAAAGCTGATCGTCTTACAGTTGAGGCTACGCGGTTTAAAAGTTTCTGACAAGGAGTCAACGCATTTACGCCTTTCGAAATGGGCTAATGGAGCGTCCATTAAAGCCGGGAAGCAAGCAGCTAACTCACAAGGGAAGGACCTGCACATCCCATTAATCTGAAACATCTCCCGCATCTCGACAACATGGCTGAGTCATTGAAGCAATGCTAATGACTCAATAAAATGCCCAATTGTGGCCGTTCGTGAGCAGCAGCTGCTTTTAGCGGAGTTTCTACACCACTGAAATGGGCACGGTGCTCATTCACTTCCAATTTGTTGAATCTATTCACTTGAGTCGGTCGGTTTGGCGTGAACAGTCTTGCCTTGAGTCTCACTCAGAACAAGCCAATTCGGTTCAATAGGTCTGATTCAGAAGCAAAACAACAACCACAAAACAAACGTAGCGTACACCCGATAAAGTAACAGTGGTCTCGGTAGATTGTTAGACAGCCCTGCCAGGGCTACAGTACAAGCAACAACAACGTCTATGAGCTCACTGACGGCAACGCTCGCACGGGCAATTTACAGCTGAAAACGCATTCATGATCCATGCAAGAAAACAGGCTTGCTAGCAAAAACAACATCAATCCATATTCATCCAATTAGCATCTCTGTGCCCTTCGGATATCATCCCTTTGATTTGAAACGTTGGATGAAGCGTAGCGCGCTCAGCTCACCTCGGTGCGGGAGATGTAGAAAGAAAAAAAAATAAAACAAGCTGGCGCTGAGCGAGCGAGACAACAAGTGGAAGGCAGCACTTTGGAAGCACGCTTTCAACCACATTCAGGACTCGTAACGGATCTGAAGAGGGAGGGCCTCGCCTCACACACGGGCATTATCTCTGCGGCACTTTCAAGGGCAAATGGGATTCGGACTTTCATTTGTGAGGGGGATGCCACTACTACTAGAAAATGTGACCTGACACTGTTAAGGCATATTTAAAGACTAAGTTGGTAATTGTAATTACGTACCATATTGGCCCGAATATAAGACAGCCCTGATTATAAGACGACTCCCTCGTTTTCAAGACTCAAGTTTGAAAAAAGACTTTTTGAACACCAAATTAATTTTCATGCAGAAAATAATTGCAGTACATCTGAAACAAATGATTATAACAATATATTTGAGAGGAAAAGCATGTTATTTTGTCTCATATTCAAATCTTAATATCTGAACATTTAAATATGTAAACTAAAGTGCAATCACATTCGTAAATGAATGGCTTCTGGTTTTTGAAATGTAAATGACATCATAACTTCTCCTCAGCTGCCGGTTAACCTGGCCGATCTTCGACCCACTTTTCTCCAGATTGTCGCTACATTTCTCCATTTTCTGTTATCTCTTCTATTATTTTCTTCTCTTTTCTTTCTTACCGCTATTTTTTAATTTTTCTTCTTCGTGCTACCGCCATTTTTATTTTTATTCTTCGTGGCAGGGGTTCACTTTGGCCTGGGGAGTCAACTTCATCATTCGCTTCAATGATATCTGGCGCCATCTAGCGTCGTGAATGGGTATAATGTCTAGACCCCGAATATAAGACGACCCCCACTTTTTCAGTCTTATTTCAATGCAAAAAACACCATCTTATATTTGGGCCAATACGGTAGTTGAGACAAGTTAAAACTAAGCTTGCCCCATGTAGCAATATTGTTGAGCCCACACGTCATCCCTCTGTGTGGGCATGACTACGACAGGGAATCGACTTTCTTGCGCATCCGTGCCGTTCATGAAGCTTCACGGCCGTGTGTCAATCGTTCTGGTATTCATCATCTGGTATTCAAATTTGAATCTGTGAAGGATTTTGCAGGCGACATCCTTGAGATCAAGTCAACCAGCAAAACAGGTCGTGAGCTTCATGCCAGACTCTTTTGGGCTGCCCACCAAATAGAACATCCGTTCTGCCTGAGCATCGCTTTAAAATTCAATAACATTTCTAATTACATTTTCTTCTTCCTTTTAGAAATGCGCTGAGCTTTCTGGATGAGTCAGATGTCAAATGGAACATATATTAAAAAAAAAAAAAAAAAAAACCACTGAGATAATTACTCATTCTCACTTTCCCCGAGCCTCCGAAATGAATCCATATAAAATATTGATCTCAAGAGCGCAAATGAAGGAGACTCATGAAACTCACTGTCAGGCATGTATTTGTATCTTCATTTACTCATGACTTTTTTTTAAAAATTAGTTCATTTTAAGGCATGCTCATCAAGGGAATCTTCAGTCCTGACTTCATTAAAGACGACGACGATGGTGGCCATTGTATAAGATAATCAGAGGAGCGCTTGAAAACAGCTCATTAATACCCGGGGTGGGATTAGATCAAATGAAAGTGTAATTGTTCTGTGGTGGACATGAGGGCACAAATGATCATTAAAAGCAATAATGTGTGACTTTGTATTACAAAAAACAGTGGAATCATTTGCACAGACGTACCCACCATGACTTGTTCTGATACCTGTGCACAACGGAGAGTCAAATTTGGGATATTTAATAGAGGGGACTTGACACCGAAAGTAATGTCCAATTGAATTATACTTTATAATTCATGATATGCTTACTTGCTTTGCTTGCAAATAATAGCTCAGTCGCAATAACTCATGTCGGACATTTCCCTCTGGATCAACCTTTTCTCGTAAGAGGTACGCACAAAGTGGGAAATGACAGAACCGATCCATCAAGAAGGTGACGGCGTGATAAAATGTGGTTGCCAGGAATGAGATAACAAACAGGGAAGCAAATAATGCAAGTTGATCAATAGCAAACGTGGTTCAAACGGGCAGCGACGGCTGTTCTGCGAAAAGATCAGCTGATGGGCGGGATGCGGTTCGGCCTTTCTGTCAATCAACAGCCCCGATTTGCTCTTTGTCAGATTGCTTCTGGGATGCTGGCTGACGGTTTGGTAAAGCGCTCCAATCAGTCAGCGGGATACGCAAACTGACCATTCAATTTTTTTTTTTGTACAATGCACGGATCCCAAATCGAGTCCTCCCAGCAAGGCAATAAAATGGCAGAATCAATCTTTCTGTTTAGACCACATTCAGCTGTTGAAGATGCTCCAAGACTCATTAAGCCCTGACCAATACTGAGCAGTGAAATATTGCCCGGGTTTTTGTTTTGGTTTGTTTTTTTCCTTCCACACAGAAACAATAACAGGGTGAATAATTCAAGTCAAAATACGTGCATTCTGCTGCTGCAAAGGATCACTTTATTGATCGTCCAGCCATTATTTATTTATTTATTTATTGCAAACACAAATCTCAAGGTGACTGTATTTCACGAGCGAAACAGCCTCGAGTCCGGTCAGCATTCTGTGGCTCGGCTTTCAATTGAACAGACTGAAAGCTGAAGCCAAGGTAACTCCACGAAAATGGCGTTGAAAAAGAGAATCAGCTTGGCTCCTGATTCATCTAAAGTTCTAAACAGTAGTCACCATTAAGAATGTTCCTGGGACCCCCCCCGCCAAAAACAAAAAAACAAAAACGCTACGTGAGGATATCTTAGGTATCAAACTCATCTTCATCTCGGGCCACGTTGTAGTTGTAGTTTCACTCAGAGGGACCATATAAGTGTCTAATCTCATTATATTAAATGTACAGTGCACTTATGCCCCTGCATTTGATTGATTGGTGCCCGGAGATGAGAGTTTAATTCGTTCTTTGGCCATGCTTGTAACTGAAATCACTTGCAACCATAAAGTAATAACATTGAGCAGAATGCAAAGAAATAAGTAGCTTGTGCGTCATCATTTCATGCTGCAACCTAGCTCATTGTGCTGCTCCAACTGGTGTGCCCGCATCGGGCAACAGGAGGCAATATAATACCACAGTCATGCAGACACGAACTAAGACCAATACTTCTTCTATTACTAGCGTAAGTGACTCAGGAAGATTCTGTAATATTATCCGTTATTTCGAAAACCGCTATTATCGATGCTAATGTTAGCACGTCAATGCCGTTTCCTATTGTTTGTTAGCAATAAGCTTTTCTTAAAGCTAATGGCAACAAAGCTATGGTTGTTCTAAAGAGCTCTTGTTTTACGTATACAGGACTTTTGTTTGTTTTTTAGACAAGAAGTTGAATTTGAATCAAGTCTTGGGATATGGAATTGACATTTTACATCCCTCCCATCCAATTTTAACAGCAAAAGAGCTAGCTTCTACTCTTGAGAGAAAGCTAACATTTGTCAGGTTTTGCAACCCCGTTACTGTGATTACAGTGACAGGTATGGGAAACACCAAATAATTCATGTCATAAAAATTATTGATTGATCTGTGCGGAATTAATCAAGCCTTTGGTAGTTTATTTGCTATTATTGAAGCCAAAATATTCATCCAGTTCTGAAATGACCCATACTGTATATCCATCCATCCATTATCTGAACCGTTCTGTCCTCATGAGGGCCATATAGTGCCAAGACAATATTTTAGTGCACAACTATTGAATTTATGATCGAGATCGGCTGAAAATGAATAAAGTGAAAAGAACGTTGCAAAATGTTGTTTCATCTCTGGCCCCTGGTTTTAAATTTTGACATGAACGGTTCATTCTCAATGGTGCTTATTTTTCCCATTTTGTCTGGTCACTAGTCCAGGGTGCCCCTGCTTGAATCGGCTCCAGCCCATCCATGACCCTAATGAGGATAAGCGGCGATAGAAGATGGATTGCTCATTGGATGAAACAGGACCAAAGTATTCATCATGTTGTGGTTAGCTCAGTGAATCGTCGCAGCAATCATGTCGGCATATACAATGAGACAACGAGACCGAAATCAACACTGTTAAAAACGGTAAACGCCGAGCGATGCTGGAAATACTCTCGACTCCCCACTGCAGCAGCAGAGTTGAGCAGTGCTCTCTGAAACACAGCCAACCCCCCCCCCCCAAAAAAAAAGCACTACATTTGTGTAGTGTGCTGCCAAACTGGCTTTAAATATCCTACAGTGTTTTGAGTGCAAAAATGATTGCATCAAGCCGATTTGCTTCTTTGATAGCTGTCACTCCATCATGCAATTGCTTAATGCCAACAA